>SJXQ01003463.1:158930-429719 GCA_006408695.1 Aepyceros melampus
AATATATATATATATATATATATATATATATATAGAGAGAGAGAGAGAGAGAGAGAGAGAGCAAATTAAGAAGTCTGTCAAGAAAAAGGAAAAAGTGAATGAGTCTTCCGGCTCATGAACTGACTACCATCAATCAGGTAAGAAGTCTACTAAGCTTTTGAGATTGTTTTACTGTCAAAGAAACCATGAACTAGGCTATATTGCCTTTGACTGTTGGAGACCATGACTCATGAGTCCCTAATATCATACAAGCAGGAAACAGAATATAAAATTTATGCCCCAAGGTTAATTCCAGTGTCTATTTCAGCTGTGGCCAAATAGAAAACTGGAAAATGTAGCTTATCCCAGAGAATGGAGCCGTGAATCTCACAAGGTGGTTTGGTTTCCTTTTCTTTCTCTTCTCCTCCTTCTCATTCACCTCCTCCTTCTTTTCCATCTTTGTCCCCAGTAGGACCAATGCTTGGATCTGAAATCAAATTTGCTAGACTAGAACTGATATATTGAAATATTTGTTGCTGTTTCCTTTTCCTCAAAGTAGGTCCCAAGAAATGGCTGAAGATTTAGGTCTCGAGTAAACATTATAAGCTCTGGGAACATGAATCTTTTACCTCTAACCCAGTATTTCTCAAGCATTAGCTGTAAATTATAATTACCTGTACTCTTGAGGGAAAATGCTGATGCTTTGTGACGCTCTGGCTTCTGGACTTTCAGTTCAGTTCATTTCAGTCATTCAGTCATGTCTGACTCTTTGCGACCCCATGAATCGCAGCACACCGGGCCTCCCTGTCCATCACCAACTCCCGGAGTTCACTTAGACTCACGTCCATTGAGCCTGTAATGCCATGCAGCCATCTCATCCTCTGTCGTCCCCTTCTCCACCTTCCCCCAATCCCTCCCAGCATCAGAGTCTTTTCCAATGAGTCAACTCTCCGCATGAGGTGGCCAAAATACTGGAGCTTCAGTTTTAGCATCATTCCTTCCATAAAAATCCCAGGTTGATCTCCTTCAGAATGGACGGGTTAGATCTCCTTGCAGTCCAAGGGACTCTCAAAAGTCTTCTCCAACACCACACTTCAAAAGCATCAATTCTTCAGTGCTCAGCCTTCTTCACAGTCCAACTCTCACATCCATACATGATCACAGGAAAAACCATAGCCTTGACTAGACAGACCTTAGTTGGCAAAGTAATGTCTCTGCTTTTGAATATACTATCTAGGTTGGTCATAACTTTTCTTCCTAGGAGTAAGCATCTTTTAATTTCATGGCTGCAGTCACCATCTGCAGTGATTTTGGAGCCCCAAAAAATAAAGTCTGACACTGTTTCTACTGTTTCCCCATCTATTTCCCATGAAGTGATGGGGCCAGATGCCATGATCTTCGTTTTCTGAATGTTGAACGTTAAGCCAACTTTTTCACTCTCCTCTTTCACTTTCAACAAGAGGCTTTTTAGCTCCTCTTCACTTTCCGCCATAAGGGTGGCATCGTCTGCATATCTGAGGTTATTGATATCTCTCCCGGCAATCTTGATTCCAGCTTGTGTTTCTTCCAGTCCAGCGTTTCTCATGATGTACTCTGCATAGAAGTTAAATAAGCAGGGTGACAATATACAGCCTTGACGTACTCCTTTTCCTGTTTGGAACCAGTCTGTTGTTCCATGTCCAGTTCTAACTGTTGCTTCCTGACCTGCATACAGATTTCTCAAGAGGCAGGTTAGGTGGTCTGGTATTCCCATCTCTTTCAGAATTTTCCACACTTTATTGTGATCCACACAGTCAAAGGCTTTGGCATAGTCAATAAAGCAGAAATAGATGTTTTTCTGGAACTCTCTTGCTTTTTCCATGATCCAGCGGATGTTGGCAATTTGATCTCTGGTTCCTCTGCCTTTTCTAAAACCAGCTTGAACATCAGGGAGTTCACGGTTCACGTATTGCTGAAGTCTGGCTTGGAGAATTTTGAGCATGACTTTACTAGCATGTAAAGTAATTGTGCGGTAGTTTGAGCATTCTTTGGCATTGCCTTTCTTTGGAATTGGAATGAAAACTGACCTTTTCCAGTCCTGTGGCCACTGCTGAGTCTTCCAGATTTCCTGGCATATTGAGTGCAGCACTTTCACAGCATCATCTTTCAGGATTTGAAACAGCTCAACTGGAATTCCATCACCTCCACTAGCTTTGTTCGTAGTGATGCTTTCTAAGGCCCACTCGACTTCACATTCCAAGATGTCTGGCTCTAGATTAGTCATCACATCATCATGATTATTTGGGTCGTGAAGATCTTTTTTGTACAGTTCTTCTGTGTATTCTTGCCACCTCTTCTTAATATCTTCTGCTTCTGTTAGGTCCAGACCATTTCTGTCCTTTATCGAGCCCATCTTTGCATGAAATGTTCCCTTGGTATCTCTAATTTTCTTGAAGAGATCTCTAGTCTTTCCCATTCTGTTCTTTCCCTCTATTTCTTTGCATTGATTGCTGAAGAAGGCTTTCTTATCTCTTCTTGCTATTCTTTGGAACTCTGCATTCAGATGCTTCTATCTTCCTTTTCTCCTTTGCTTTTCGCCTCTCTTCTTTTCATAGCTCTTTGTAAGGCCTCCCCAGACAGCCATTTTGCTTTTTGATCCCTGTCTCCTGTACAATGTCATGAACCTGGACTTTAGGTTCTTGATATTTTTAGCTCACTGATTCTATTTGATATTTTTCCCTGTTATAAATGAAAAATTCCCACATAAGTCCTACTTGGGCCCTGACAAGAAATAGAAGGGTGATTTTGGACAACTGAGCTGCACACAGAGTGAAAGTTTTTGTCAATTGCGTCATCTTGGACAACTGATAAATTTTGTTGGAGGGAAATAGAGCAAAATTGAAGGAAATGAACCAAATGTGCCACTTTTGTTTGGTTAAGGTTGAAGGTTTCTTTTTTCTTTTTTTTTCCATCAAATGAATGTATGTTGCAAGCAAGCAATCAAATCCCTTTAGTCTTTATTTTATTAGATACATTTTCACATCTGCTTTGGCTAACATCTGCTCGCTTTGTTATGAATTTGAATATTGACTAAGTAGTAATCAAATGTCATGGTGGTTCCCCATTCTCTTGTCAATTTCATAGTAATAACAATTACCATATTTCCCCAAACTTATTTGTTCTACATCTGGACAGCACGGACTGTTCTTTCCCGCTAGGCTGCTGGTGCCACTTGCCTTATAATTTGATTCTGTGTGTACAACTCTCTCATAGCTACAACCCCAATCATATTACTAAAATTCCCTAGATTCATTGTTTTATTTCCAGTCCTTCAAAGGATACAATGCCTCATACATATATATTTTATCATCGTTATTTATTTACTTTTCCTTATTTGGTCACTCTTCAATAAGCCAAATATTTATTGAGCACTTACTTTACACAAGGTGTATGTGCTGAGTTTTGGAGGCATGTTAAGATGAGAAAGATGGAATCAAGGATTGGAAGCAGATCCCAATCTGAGAAAGCTAAGAGTGTGTGAATGGTTAACACAGCACATGTACTTTTGTATAACTTCATATGATGCATATTCTGAATAAGTATTTTTCACTTAGCCGTGTACTGATTGATGTATGTACTTTGATAGTAATGCAGACAGAATTTAAAAAGTTGGAAGTAGCTGGCTCAGTACTGGCACTTTGATATTTGGGATATACTAGATCTCAAGTTGTGGAGTAGAGACACTATGCAGAAGTGATAGTTTCCCATTTCATTTGCCTAATTACAGGCTTCATATATTCATGAAGGATTGTATTCTCCCAGAGCAAATCTGTAAAGGAAAATTACCCTGAAGGAAAAGATATCCATTTTTGCTTGATCTATGTTCCTGTTTTCTATTGGGTATAGGGCCTCAACTCTGCAGCAGGTTCTGTGGATACTGATTGAGCATTTGAGCATAGTTACTTAGCTTCACAACTTTAATCCAATCTAAGCTTCACAACACTGTGTATGGAAGGCATTATTCCTGAATAAAATCTAAGTAGAAAGATCGTGAAGTGTAAATGAGTTTTGTAATATCCATCATATGGCCATGCCATGTTTTGAACACTAATGTTTTGACTAAATGTTCAGTGGCCACATGAGTGCCAAGTAAATAAATGAACTATTGTGAGAGCAACAGGAGGGGAAATTTGCTTTTCTTAGTCCATCTCACCACTGTATTCAGTGATACTCCTATGGTCAACCTTGATGTGTTGTACAATTCTTGGGGGCATATTAATAAAGAACACAATGAGAATGAATCTCTGTGCCTGTGTGCTCATACACCCTGACCTATCCACATGCAGAATAAATGGAGCAATGGAAGGTTGACTAATAAACTCAGGAGTAGTTGTTCAGTTCAGTTCAGTCACTCAGTCATGTCTGACTCTTTGCAACTACGTGGACTGCAGCATGCCAGGCCTCCCTGTCCATCACTAACTCTCAGAGTTTACCCAAACACATGTCCATTAAGTCGGTGATGCCATCCAACCATCTCATCCTCTGTCATCCCTTTCTCCACCTGCCCTCCATGTTTCTCAGCATCAGGGTCTTTTCAAATGAGTTAGCTCTTTGCATCAATGGCCAAAGTATTGGAGTTTCAGCTTCACCATCAGTCCTTCCAGTGAACACCCAGGACTGATTTCCTTTAGGATGGACTGGTTGAATCTCCTTGCAGTCCAAGGGACTCTCAAGTGTCTTTTCCAACACAACAGTTCAAAAGCATCAACTCTTTGGCACTCAGCCTTCTTTGTAGTCCAACTCTCCCATCCATACATGACTACTGGAAAAACTATAGCTTTGACTAGATGGACCTTTGTTGGCAAAGTAATGTCTCTGCTTTTTAATATGTTGTCTAATTTGCTCATAACTTTCCTTCCAAGGATCAAGTAGCTATTAATTTCATGGCTGCAGTCACCATCTGCAGTGATTTTGGAGCCCCAAAAAATAAAGCCAGCTACTGTTTCCCCATCTATTTGCCATGAAGTGATGGGACCAGATGCCATGATCTTAGTTTTCTGAATGTTGAGCTTTAAGCCAACTTTATCACTCTCCTCTTTCACTTTCATCAAGAGGCTGTTTAGTTCTTTTTCACTTTCTGCCATAAAGTTGGTACCATCTGCCTATCTGAGGTTATAGATATTTCTCCCAGCAATCTTGATCCAGCTTGTGTTTCATCCAGCCCAGCATTTCTCATGATGTACTCTGCATATAAGAAAATAAGTAGGGTGATAATATACAGCTTCAATGTACTTCTTTTCCTATTTGGAACCAGTCTGTTGTTCCATGTCCAGTTCTAACTGTTTCTTCCTGACCTGCATACAGATTTCTCAAGAGGTTGAACAGTGTGGAGATTCCTTAAAAAACTGGAAATTGAACTGGTATATGACTCAGCAATCCCACTGCTGGGCATACACATCAAGGAAGCCAGAATTGAAAGAGATATGTGTACCCTCAATGTTCACTGAAGCACTGTTTACAATAGCCAGGACATGGAGGCAACGTAGATGACCACTGGCAGATGAGTGCATAAGAAAGTTGTGGTATATATATACAATGGACTATTACTCAGCTATGAAAAAGAATGTATTTGAGTCAGTTCTATGAGGTGGATGAATCTGGAGTCTATTATACAGGTTGAAGAAAGTCAGAAAGAAAAATATTATAGTATATTAACACATATATATGGAATTTAGATAGATGATAACAATGACCCTATATACAAGATAGCAAAAGGGACACAGATGTAAAGAACAGACTTTTGGACTCTGTGGGAGAGGCAAGGGTTGGATGATTTGGGAGAACATCATTGAAACATGTATATTGCCATATGTGAAATAGATGACTAGTCCAAGTTTGACTCATGAAATTGGGCACTCAAAGTCGGTGCATTGAGACAGCCCAGAGGAATGGGATAGGGAGGGAGGTCAGAGGGGGTTCAGGATGGGGAGAACATATTTACACCCGTGGCTGATTCACGTCAATACATGGCAAAACCCACCACAGTATTGTAAAGTAATTAGCCTCCAATTAAAATTAATTAATTAAAGAACAAAAATTTATAAATTAATTAATTTAAAAATTTTTATCACTTAACATCATTCTAGAACTTTTATTATGATAACTCAGAAAACAAAATAAATGAGTTTTAATATTGCAAAGAAGTAAAAAGTCAGCATGGGAATTATGTGAATACTATGATTATCAGCCTGAAAAAGCTCAATGAAACCAGCTAAAAATTATAAGAACTAATATCATAATGCAATTTACAAAAATCAAAACAAACACAAACATAAAATCCTATGACATTTCCAGCTAACATATCATCACCTATGTGTAAATATCTTTTGAGAGCCACATTCTCAATGATAAGGATGAAGTTTTCATTTATACTGAGATGAAGAGGAATAAGTTTGAACTGAAGAGAAACATGGTGTCTTTTTGAATATATCAAGTTAAAAAAACACCTATGGGATTCAAATGCAGTTGAATTTATTATATATCAGTATAGAGTTCATTAGTCTGGTGATACAGATTGGGAGGTATTGGGATATATACAGTATTTAAAGTCATAAGACTTGAGTTCACTTCAGCAGTGAGTGGAGTGAGGGAAAAAAAATGATGGAGGACTGAACCAAAATTTATAGGTTGTTAAATACATATAAACCAGCAAAGAAGGCTGGAAGGCTGATAAATTTAGAAGTGAACCCTAAGTTCAGTTCAGTTCAGTTCAGTCGCTCAGTCGTGTCCGACTCTTTGCGACCCCATGAATCGCAGTACACCAGGCCTCCCTGTCCATCATCAACTCCCGGAGTTCGCCCAAACTCACGTCCGTTGAGTCCGTGATGCCATCCAGCCATCTCATCCTCGGTCGTCCACTTCTCCTCCTGCCCCCAATCCCTCCCAGCATCAGGGTCTTTTCCAATGAGTTCCGGAGCCCAAATAAAATATGTGTTCTAAGAACAAAGACATAATCTCCTGTGGCCTAAATGGCTGCCCATTAGTCAAGTAAGAAGAGGATGGAGAAGTTGCCATTGGTCTTGACAATGTGAGGATTATTCATAATCTTGACAAGAGGCATTTTGATGAAGTAATGTTGACATAAGATCTGATTAGAGCAGATTCAGGAAAGAAAAGAAAGGGAGAGGGATTACACCAAGAAAATCTCTTGAGTTTATCTATAAAAATAAATATAAAAAGTAGTTAGACAAGGCTGAAGTCAAAAGTTGTTTACATTTTTATATTTTTTAAAAGCTAGAGCATATACCATAGCATTTTGGTGTGCAGAAGGAGATAATCCAGAAGCATATGGAAAATTGACGGGAGTACTGGAGTTTCAGCTTTAGCATCATTCCTTCCAAAGAACACCCAGGACTGATCTCCTTTAGAATGGACTAGTTGGATCTCCTTGTAGTCCAAGGGACTCTCGAGAGTCTTCTCCAACACCACACTTCAAAAGCACCAATTCTTTGGTGCTCAGCTTTCTTCACAGTCCAACTCTCACAACCATACATGACTCCTGGAAAAACCATGGCTTTGACTAGACAGCCGACCTTTGTTGGCAAAGTAATGTCTCTGCTTTTGAATATGCTAAGTTGGTCATAACTTTTCTTCCAAGCAGTAAGCATCTTTCAATTTTGTGGCTGCATCACCATCTGCAGTGATTTTGGAGCCCCTAAAAATAAAGTCTGACACTGTTTCCAATGTTTCCCCATCTATTTCCCATGAAGTGATGGGACCAGATGCCATGATCTTCATTTTCTGAATGTTGAGCTTTAAGCCAACTTTTTCACTCTCCTCTTTCACTTTCATCAAGAGGCTTTTCAGTTCCTCTTCACTTTCTGCCATAAGGGTGGTGTCATCTGCATATCTGAGGTTATTGATATTTCTCCCTGCAATCTTGATTCCAGCTTGTGCTTCTTCCAGCCCAGCGTTTCTCATGATGTACTCTGCATGTAAGTTAAATAAGCAAGGTGACAATATACAGCCTTGACGTACTCCTTTTCCTATTTGGAACCAGTATATAGTTTTAGACAAGCTTAATAGCTCTTTGAGTCTCTTTTTTAAATACCTTATGATATTTCACTGTGAAACTAATTTAGTTGGGCATGCAATTTTGAACATTTTTCTATTAAGCTTGCTTTCCTTTTAATGTGTTTATACTTGCTATTGGATTATACTTGAGTTGAACTATAAAGAAAGTTGAGTGCCAAAGAATTGATGCTTTTGAACTGTGATGTTGGAGAAGATTCTTGAGTCCCTTGGACTGCAAGGAGATCCAACCAATCCATCCTAAAGAAAATCAGTCCTGAATATCCATTAGAAGGACTGATGCTGAAGCTGAAGCTTCAATACTTTGGCCACCTGATGCAAAGAGTTGACTCATTGGAAAAGACCCTGATGCTGGGAAAGACTGAAGGCAGGAAGAGAAGGGGATGACAGAGGCTGAGATGGTTTGATGGCATCACCCACTCAATGGACATGTGTTTGAGTAAACTCTGGGAGTTGGTGATAGACAGGGAGGCCTGGCGTGCTGCAGTCTGTGGGGTTGCAAAGAGTCAGCCACAACTGAGCGACGAACTGAACTGAACTGAACTTATACTTGTTGTATCTTCTGCCTGGCTCATCTTTCTTCCAGATATATATATGACTGGCTTCCTGTTATTATTATATCCTTCCTTAAATTTTATTTCATCTGATAAAGCATGGCTGCCCTGCCTTAAAGAACCCTTGTCCCCTGGTGATTTTCATTTCTATTGTCTTGATGGGTTTTTTCGTGGAATTTGTCACTTTCTGTGCTGCTGCTAAGTCGCTTCAGTCATGTCCGACTCTGTGCAACTGCATAGATGGCAGCCCACCAGGCTCCCCCATCCCCTGGGGTTCTCCAGACAAGAACACTGGAGTGGGTTGCCATTTCCTTCTCCAATGCATGAAAGTGAAAAGTGAAAGTGAAGTCGCTCAGTCATATGTCTGACTCTTTGCAGCCCACCAGGCTCCTCTGTCCATGAGATTTTCCAGGCAAGAGTACTGGAGTGGGTTGTCATTTCCTTCTCCTTATTTACAGTTTTTTGATTCAATTCCTGTCTCTCTACCACAAGTCTGTAAGTTTTATGAGGCTAGTAATATTGCTGGTCTGGTTCATCTGTGCACACATCTTGTTAATATTTACTATGTCTCCAACAATTACTGTTTATTGAATGAATGCATAAATTGATCAACATAAAAACAATGAAGTGGTAACACACATCATATATTTAATTACTTTTAGGAATTCTTCAATATGAAAGAATGACTTTATAATCATCCTAGGAGAATTGTATAGAAAAAAGTTGGAGACCCATTGAGGGTGGGGATCATTATATTTTGCTTTGAATCATCCATATTGACTGGTGTAGTATTTTGTAAATAAAAAGCATTATGGTTAATACTCATTGAAAGAATTTATGAATAAATTGATAGATTAATGACATTTGCTAAAACTGAGGCATACTTTAGGTTTGTTACCTTAAATCAGTATTTTACTGTAGGTAATACTTAAAAAAATAGGAATTCGCACATATGACTAAATATGCCTAGTTTTTAAAGCAACTTAGAGCTTTAAAGAAATTAGCATCCCCTCCTGGGTGCTAACTAGAGAGTTAAAGAATAGATCATTAGCTTTATAATAAGCTGATTATACAGCAACAGCAGTTCAATCAACAAATCATCTTATCATCTAGAATACTGCATGAAACTGAAGGAGACACATAGTATTCATTATATTAAAAAAATGATGTTACCCATTTAGAACAAAAGAACTACATAAACCTGGTTATGTGGTAGGGAAAAATGCTTAGATTAGACATATTTATCATTTCCAGATGAATTTTGCTTTTATGTATTAGTATCCTACTGAAATTCTTAGGGTAGAAAGTAGTTATGATTACTGGCAGGTGTTCATAGGCATATTTTATTGTGAGTAGCACATGGAAAATTAAAGATCACCTCATTTCAACAAACCCTGTCAAGAAAACTATTCAGAAGGTCATGCATTAGTCAAGGTCAGCCAGCTTCTTAGCTACTTACAATGCGGAAGTTGGCATTGTGACATTCAGATGGGTAATTTTTAAATTCCCTAGCAGATGAATGTTGAAAGTCAGTGTAAGTGTATTGATTTTATATAGACTCATTGTCTAGATTCTACATTAATTTGTTAATTCATTTAATGTTAAAAGTTAACATTAAGAGTCAGGCAATTCTAAGTATCAAAGAAAAGTAAGATGGCATAAAACATGCCCTTCCTGAACATATAATAGGCCAACAATCCAAGGTAAATATAAGAAAGAAGAAAGCTAAGGTTCAGGAGGAGTGTTTAAAGTTTAATGATCATATGAATCCCTTGGAAAGAGGGACGGGTAGGTCTTGTTAAAATGATTATTGAATTGAATGATAAGTAATTAAATAGATCTGGGTTGGGGCCTGAGCCTCTGCATTTCTAACAAGCTCTCATGTGATGCTGCTGATTATTAGACAATACCGTAAGTAAGGAGACAGTGTAAAACAAGGGGAGGTCTTTGATTTTCTGAACCTTTCAGTAATTTGAATATATGCAAGGGACAAAAGCAAGCATACTTATAATGAAATGCTGAAGAGCCTTGTATGCGCATGTGAGGGTATTCTGACTGGCTCTTTCAAGCCCTGTTATTTAGCATATGCAAGTAGCTCTTTGGCTACCTTCACACCTATAGTCCCCCCCAACCCTTGAGGGAACCGACCTGGGAACAGTGCCCACTCAGGCACTGGAAACATGCTTGAGGCTACTTAGGAAAAGAATTCTAGGTGCTTCAAGATGTAAATTGTCTCCAGTGCATGGGAGCATAAGAGATCATAGATCCAGATAAAATAGAATACACAGACTTGGAGCTGGATTCAGAAGGTGAAAGGACTCAAAATCCTCGTGTATATTCACTTACACATACTTGAGCGGAATAAAGGAGTGGGGGAAAGGATCCCTGAATAAGTACATAGTGAAAAGAGTAGATTGTTGCATTCTTTGTTATGTATTCTCAACTCTGTACTATGTCCTAAGAATTTTCTGGTATATGATAGAGTGAGGTCCATAACATAAAAATAAGGAATAAAATATAAGTTAATCTGGAGTTGCTAAAAATTTAGAATTATCAGTCTTGTCATTTTTCTCCACCCTTTAGTCAATGGCTAGTCATTTCAATGGGAAGAAAGCATGTCAATGAATGATCTATTAGTAGTCTATTGCCATTTAATAATTACTTTCATTATCCCTACTTCCTGTTTTCATTTTCTCTATTCTCCTCAAAAGAAGATAAGTGAAACAAAGATAAAAATTATAAGTCAGTTAATATATGACAACAGAACTCTGACCCACAACCTTGGCAGCAGCCAGTTCAAGAAGCCAAATCACAGTATCTGTAGCAGTCAGTCCAGAATGGTCAGGACTTAGGCGTGCTGCGATTCATGGGGTCGCAAAGAGTCGGACACGACTGAGTGACTGAACTGAACTGACTGAATCAATGACTATCAACTTCTCTATTTTTTGCCTTACTTCCAAATCAGAAAGCAATGACAGACAAACAGATATGCTTCTGAAACCAATCATATAAGATGTTTTATAACTACTTAGCTCACCTACAACTTCCCCATTCCAACACAAAGAGCACAGGCATCACTTATGACTACCTGTTGCTAGCTCTCAGAGAATCATCTAAGTCTGAATCCTCTGTCCTCAAGGAAAAACCTCCTGTTTCTCGTGTGTTTTCCCCTTACATCCTACTTCTTGTGTCTATCTGTTTCAATGGCATAACATCACCAAGAATAATGTGGGCCTTCACTGTCTCCTCTGGGGAACATTTGTTGTTGTTCAGTTGCTTAGTCATGTCTGACTCTTTGCAACCTCATGGACTGCAGCACGCCAGGCTTCCATGTCCTTCACCATCTCCCAAAGCTTGCTCAAACGCATGTGCATTGAGTCAGTGATGCCATCCAACTATCTCATCCTCTGTCATCCCCCTCTCCTCCTGTCTTCAAACTTTCCCAGTAACAGGGTCTTTTCCAGTGAGTTGACTTTTCACATCAGATGGCCTAAATATTGGAGCTTCAGCATCAGTCCTTCTGACGAGCATTCAGAATTGATTTCCTTTAGGATTGACTGGTTTGGTCTCTGTGCAATCCAAGGGACTCTCAAGAGTCTTCTCCAACGCCACAGTTCAAAAGCATCAATTTTTTGGCACTCAGCCTTCTTTATGGTCCAACTCTCACATCCATATATGACCACTGTAAAAACCATAACTTTGACTATAGGGACCTGTACAGGGAAAAGTTGACTGAAATAAAATTGATCACTTGAGAATCATCTTATAAAATAAAGGAAATAAGGGTACTTATTGGTATATAAGTGCCAACAAGCAAAATTCTGATTCAAAAAATTGCTCTGCTTAAAAGTTCTTTGGTCAAGTCAAATAAGCAGTTTGACAAACTTGAGGAATAACCAACTAGACTCATTTCCCCTGTAAATCTTTCTTCGCCTTATCTTCCATTTGGCTCTCCTCTTCCCCTTTGCCTTCTGATTTTTCTTCCATGCTTCCTCTGACATCTTCCTTCTCTTCCTCTTGTTCAGGCCCTCTCTCTTCTCTTCCCAGTGACTCTCCTAAGACTTCAGAATGCCAGTTGCCTCTTAATGATATACCTCTCCTATAAGCTGTGTCTCTAGTCAACTGTAGAAGTCAAATCTTAAACCTATGTTAATTTAAGCTATCATTAAAGGTTTTCCTAAACCCAGAGAAGACCAGCAACTATTTATAGGAAAACCTAGAATGCTTTCGGATACATAGGATCGGATCTAAGGTTGCCTGACCCTAGATCTCTGTGTGCACATATTGGTTAGAATCTCAGATATTAATCTCAGACTTAATATCTGATCCAAAAAGAGACTTCATTTCTGCAATAAACATGAGGGTCAAAAGGCTCCCCAAAGTAGGGAAACATCAGAAAAGCCATATTGAAACAGTTCCAGTAAAAATCAGTTGGACCATAATTCACTTATGCAAATAGAGAAAACATGAAATTAGAATGGGAACTGTCCCTTTATCTGAATTATAGGCGTTGTAACACCTGGCAGAACATTTTGATATTGTTTTTGAAGAATAACAAAACAAGACTCGAAATAAACTTATGGCCCTAAAGATCAAACTGTTGTTGGCACATTTCCCATCAGACCACCTGTTGACTAGGACATTTGTAAACTTTGAACAGTAGGGATATTTTGAACAAAAGCTACTCCATTTTACAAAAGATATACCAAGACAAAGAAAAACCTCTCAACTCAGATCAAAGAGAATGTTCCAAGGAAAGAGAATGATTCAGTATCTTTCCTTACCCTTAAAACACTCAAGAAGAATGAACTATAAATATATATGGTCAACCTCATCAATTACTGGTAGATGTTCCTGGCATTACTGTTTACATTAAGCTTTGCTATCTCTGCTCAGCTTCTTCCTGAGAGTCAACATAGGACATGGGTTCTAGGTATTTAATATGATTCACTATTTTTTTTTTTTTTTTTTTGCTTTCCTTTAGCCTCTAAGTGTAACTCTTGGACCTTTGACTAAAACAGTATTACTTCCTGCTCTGTAATACCACCCATGAAATTTAATAGGGAGAGATTTACTTTGCTAATGGAATTGCAATATTAAATACACATCGGACAATTTCTTGAAGTTCCAAAGGACTCTAATATCCAGGATCAAGTTGTGTCTGCTCTGCATAACCTTTGTCTTTTTCATTGTATTTAGTACAAAACCCAGTTAAGGACCTTGATATCATACCAGACACTGTATGAACTAAACATTCCACTGACATAGGAAAAATAATTTAAGCAGAACTTATTAAAGTTCAGATACATCCTACCAAACTGTTACACAAACTTCCCTGATAGTCCCCATACTCTGCAATAGCTCTTGCAACACTCTCATCCTGCCAGTAAAGAAACCAAATAGATTAAGATATCATTTATTAAAGGTCTCAGAATATTAAAAAACAATTATCTTTCTCTTCCCAGCAGTACCTAAACTAAATACCATCCTAACATCAATTCTGCCCAAAGCCATCTATTTCACCATAGTAGAATTTTGCTCAGCTCTTTTCATGTGCCCTTAGCCCAGGACATTGAGTACTCATGGCAGACAGCAATATATTTAGAAAGTTATGATCCAGGGTTCACTGATGCCCCCTCTCATTTTTCCAAACCTTCATTCAAGACTTAGAAGACTTATGTTTCCTTTATGACTCACTTCTGATATAGTATGTAAATGATATATTCAAAGAACAAAAAAAATTGTAAAAAATATTTCATTTACTTGCTCTCAACCTTAGCAGAAAAAGAACATAAAGTTTCAAAAGATAAATTACAAATTTGCCAAAACATAATCTAGTTATTTATAGTGTGACTTAACTAAAGAGGGAAAAATGCTTTCCTCTCTGAATAGACTAAAGATTATGCAAACATAGTGTAGGCCCCTCATAGACTGATCGTTAAGAGAATTTCTAGGCTCATCTGGACATTGCAAGTAATGGTTGTCAGACTTTTCTGATATTGAAGGAACTCCATGAACTGACCACATCATCAATAAGAGAGCCTCTCCTTAGGAAGCCCAAACGTCAATGACTTTCCTACCCTGCAAAAGGCCCTTTTGTCTATTTGTGTATGTGCATTGGGCAATGCTTGGGATTTTAGCTCAACCTCATTGGTACCATTAAAAATCCATCACTTGCAATAGCTTTACACTTGACTGGTTGCAAGGCTTATCTTTGTCTTAGAGCATCTGTCAATGCTTCTGCTAAACTTGCTGTTGGTAACCCATTTGACCTTATGGTTCCTCACACAAAATCATTTCATTACTTATTGGGAAAGGAAAATACTTTTCAGCAATGTGATTAACCTCTTGAGATTCTATTTACTTTCTCCTTCTCATATTGCTATTCATTGTTGCAGTATCCAAAATCCTGCTGTTCTCCATTCTCCTGCCCTTATAATGAAAAGGGAACATCCAGTTGTCTTATCCAAGATAGGAAACTTTGTATACCTTGCTCATAGTTATCAAGATTTTTTGTTGAAAATTAAAGTTTATTGTTTACTAGATTTAAGTTGAAACTGAAGGCTATGAAGCAAGATTATATTCTCACAAATTAATCTCTCCTTTAGAACAGACTTCTCTATATGACATAAAATCAGCACAGATCCCAAAGCTTTTTGCACCATCTAGAGTGAGTAAACTAGAGAACAACTTAGAGTAAACATTTATACAGATAGCAGAATGCGTTGGGATTGGACATTACTTTGGGATGCTTTAGAAACAAAGAAGGCTTGCTTATCTCTGCTGCATCATTCATCATAGTGGACAAGTTGAGGAACTTTTTAAATGCATTTCTGCTTCTTAGAGAGCTGGGTAATATAAAGTGTGAGACTTATGACAAGAGAGAAAATATGGAAGCTTAACCCCCATTGCCTGAGTCTAATATTTTATGTGTTTCTTCTTAAGACAGTGGTTGTCAAAACATTAGGGTACATCAGAATCACCTGGAAGACTTGTTAAAATACAAACTGCTGGGCCTTACCCCAGAGTTTGTAATTTAGTAGGTCTTGGTTGGGGTCAAGAATTTGTACTCTAACAAGTTTTCAGATGATTTTAATATGCTGATTGGGTGACAACACTTTGAGAAATGTTGCCTCAGGCCATCAACATGATTTAATGATAACAGCAATAATACTTGGATTTATGTAGTGTTCTTGCTCATGATGAGACAATTGAGTAAATCTATGGGCCCAAAGCTGTATTTTAGAGCATGACCTTCTTTTGAAACATACACCTTGAATTGGAGTTATGAGGTTATAAGAAGAAGAGAAATGAAATTTGATCAGAGGTGGAAGGAAATGTCTTCACCTTGCCCATAATTATGATTTGTTTTGTCCTTTCAGGGTAATTAGCCATATGTCAGCAAAGAGAATAGGAGACTTTGCACTTACTCATCATGAATTAGGGATGAAAAGACAACCTTTAACCAAACAAAAAATATAAAAAGAAAATTACTGGGGTTAAATTAGTTGTAATCACCTTTTCCCAGAGAGAGTCATGATTTAGTCATGGCATCTAACTATTAATTGCTTATGCCTTAGTAGGTTGTTCTGAAAGGCGGGAGCAGGGGAGGGCTATAGGTTAGTTCTTATCAAGGCAGAAAGGAAAACAGAAAACCACAAGTAACATTAAAAATCAAGGAATTGGCATTGAGTTTCCCTTTGGAACCCATGGTCTTACTGCTGCATATAGGTCTTGCCTGGCCTGTGATCATCCCTCCCAGCTCATCAGTATTCTCCATTCTCTTCTGCCAACATTAGTTTTCTTCCATGCTTTACTTTTGCTAGGTTCCTCACACTCTAAATACATCAACTGTTCTAATGACCAGAAGGTGCTCCTTGGTTTCAACTTTATCTTGCTTTTTTGCTTGAATTGTCTGAACTATAAAGCAAGATATATCAAAGTTTTTTTGTATGTGTAATCTGCCTTTTCCAGCTATGATTTCCTCATAACTAAAAAATAGTTAAGTATTTCTTCCTCTGTGTAGTCTACACTAAAGAGCATTTCTCTCCAGTGCCCTGAGAAAACAATTTTTGCAATATCCAGCTTGGGTCTTAGCTTTTTAAAATTTGAAAAACAGAAACAGAATAATAAGAACATAAAGAGTAATGATGAAGGAGTGAAGAAACATCTAAGGGAGACTATTTAAAGAGCATTGTTTAGTCAGTTAACAGAGCTGATTCAAGGTTGCTAAAAGTCTCCTTGTGGTGAAAATATGACAACCTAACAAGTTTTTATGAATGACATCTGGGACAATGAAGAATGAAACCAATTACAATTTCCAATGAAACATTTGATCTAGACAATGATTCTGTGGCACCAAATGCCTTCAGGATGTTGCTGGACCCCTTTTACTCTGTATGATAATGCAGATGTCCTTTGTGACTTCTCTGAGGTCAAAAAGGCATCACTATGTGCTATTTAGGAGTAAGTTTCTTTCTAAATAAGATCTGACTGGGTCATTACCCAGTAGCAATAATTGGGTCATAAGGGACAAGATGAGCTCAAAATGAAAGAATTATTCACTGGCTAAAGATGATAAGCCAGTAAGGCAAAAATCAGCAAAGACCACAGATTGTATCATCAACTTTAGACCCTTTTTCCAGCTTATTTAAATGGAAAGAGAGATTGACCACATATGCTTTGTTTAACAAATGTTTTAAGGTGCCATTTTCAACCAAAAAATGTTTGTTCCCCTCCCCACAAATAAAAAAAGAGGAAAAATAAGAAAATTTCAATTATTGTAAACCAGCAAAAAGTTAAGGAGAAAAGAGTATGTACACTTGGAAAATAAATAAAAAATACTGTCTAACCCTGAATATGAGGGAATTGGGCTTTAAATAAATTTAAAACAAAAAAACATTCCCTATTTTTTAAATGAATAATTTGATTTGACCTATAAGGCAGTATTATAAACAATGGTTTCTATACATGTGATTGTAATAATAAATGCTTTACAAATAGGTATTTTATACAAATGAGACAAATATTTTCATCATCTGGGAACAAATATCTATTATCATCTCATTTGCATTGTTTTTATTTAATATTATATATTTGAAAATAAGGAATCAATATATTTTTTTCAGCTCAATTGTTAAACTGCCAAAAATAAATAATAAAAAATTTATCTTTAATTGCAACCCCCTAAGGATTTCTTTGTTGGTTTTCTTCAATGCAAAAAGCACTTCTTATGGGTAGAAAATAATGAAAATAATAGCTTATACTTATGTATTTTATATTTATTTTACTTAAAGACTTTTATTAAAGGCATATTGTACAGCATAGGAAATAAATCCAAAAATTTTATAACTTTAAATGGAGTGTAATTTATAAAAGTCTTGAATCTCTATGTTGTATACCTAAAAACTAATATAAAATTGTAAATCTATACTTCATTTCAAAAAAGTACATTATTATACATGATATCAGTTTGAAAATCAGTTGTTTATAATCTAGAGTAGTTGGTTGTTTGTAGTCTACAGTATGGAGAAGGCAACGGCACACCACTCCAGCACTCTTGCCTGGCAAATCCCATGGACGGAGGAGCTTGGTGGGCTGCAGACCATGGGGTCGCTAGGAGTCGGACACGACTGAGTGACTTCATTTTCACTTTCATGCATTGGAGAAGGAAATGGCAACCCACTCCAGTGTTCTTGCCTGGAGAATCCCAGGGACAAGGGAGCCTGATGGGCTGCCGTCTCTGGGGTCACACAGAGTCGGACACGACTGAAGTGACTTAGCAGCAGTCTACAGTAAAATTGTGATTAGAGCCCACCAAAGCCTATCTAAATCCATGATTTAAATGAGAGAGTGACTTAATTGAGCCACTCTGAGAAAGTGGACTTATTAGTCACTGGTTGACATGAACATGGTGTAAGGTGAGCAACTCTATTAGTTTGTCCATGGACTAAGGTGTCCCATAACACAAGGAGGCTTTCAATACTAAAACAAGGGTCATCTCAGGCAAACTGGGAGGAGGTAGTTACCCTAATGCATGTCTTCTAATGGCTGCCCTTAAAAGAGTGCCACCATCATAAATTCTAGCCAGAGGTAGCACTGAGCTCTTTCTACCATCTCACCTAACTAAGTGCATCATTGCAATCGAAATGAGGGAACAAGTCAGGCAAATAGCTTGACCCATAACCCCAGGGTAGTATGGAAGGGATGTTATTTCATATTGGAAGTGTGAAGGGAAGTCATTGAAAGTATTAAACTGTGTGACATGATCTGACTTTTTTTTTTTCTGATTTGTTTTTTAATAGAATCCCTCTCACTGCAGATGGAGGACAGTCTGTAGGAAGGCAAGAATGGAAACAGGATGAGCATTCAAGGTCATTGTGCAAGTTCTGGAGACAGAATTAGAAGGTGATACTGGTGGATTTGGATTGGGAAGATCCCCTCTGGAGGAGGGCATGGCAACCCACTCCAGTATTCTTGCCTGGAGAATCCCATGGACAGAGAAGCCTGGTGGGTTACAGTCCATGGTGTCGCAAAGAGTTGGACAAGACTGAAGCAACTTAGCCTGCTTGCACACACTGGTGGATGTGATAAGTAATTGGACTAGGATATATTCTGAATACAGAACTAATATGATTTATGTATGCATGAGATGTAGGCATGAGAAAAAGAGAGAAGCCATGGATTATTTATTATAAGAATTTTGCCCTGGGTGACTGGGTAATTGATGTTACCTTTTACTAGATGAAGAATGAAATGGCAACCCACTCCAGTATTCTTGCCTGGAGAATCCCATGGATGGAGGAGCTTGGTGGGCTACAGTACATGGGTTGCAAAGAGTCGGACACGACTGAGTGACTTCACTTTCACTTTACTAGATGACAAATGTAGAGGGAAATCAATTTGTTTTCAATGTGTTAAGTTTTTATGTTTGTTAGAAATTCAAATAAAGTCAGGTACTCTATTCACTACAAAAGTCTAGAGTTTAGGAGAAATACATGTGTAAATATAACAGTCAGCAATGTTTGTATGAATGGTATTTAAAATCATGGGACAGCAAGGGTTCATCTGATAGAGACAGATAGAGAAGGAAAAAGTTGAGGACTAAATCAAAGGAACTTCAATGTTTAAAGGCTCAAAAGTGGAGAAAGAAGTGACAATAAAGAAGCCTAAAAAAGGAGAAGCCAGTGGAACAGAAGGAAAACCAGAATAACTTAATGTCATGACATCAGCAGAAGACAGAGTCTCAAAAAGGAACAATTAAGTATGTCAGATGATGTTAAAATAATAAGATGAAGATTAATGATTTGATTGAGTTTTATAACATGTAGACTTTTATTAGAGTAGTTTCCATGCATAAAAGCATGATTAGAGAGGGTTTTGGAGAACATGGGAGAGACTGAATGGACCCAGAGACTGTGATTTGAGGACTGACGTTATTACCATATGAATTTACTCAAAAGTGATAGCATTTAATGTTTTTAACAGCTAAATATACTTAAGTATGTTGTATACTTGTGAGTTCAAAGCATTATTCATAAAACCATGCATGATTATAATTTTTGCTTGTTTTAAAAACAGGCAGGACATTTTACTTGCTCTTATAAGCAAACTGTGGCTATCACTATACAGCTATAATGAAATAACATACTCATACCTCTTATAGAAATAGTTCAAGTAAAATGAATCAGGAACTTTCCCTAAAAGCTTATTCTCTTTGGGATGGAGATTATTACTAATAGACCATCAGTCTTGGCCTTGACTTATCAATGTGGGATAGAAAGCCAACTTTCACCCATTTGTTCTAAATGATGACATCTTGGTCTTAAATTATAATTACAGTAAAAATGGTAACAATAATGATAGTCATTTTTTTTTACCTGACATCTTACTGTATAAATGTTACTGAATACAAGATCATAAATGAGTATGCTTTTTTGCTTTTTTTCTTTTTTCACACTAGATTTCAATGTTAACAATTTAATTATTTATTAATTAGAGTATGCCTAGTGCCAGGTTTAAGTTTTAAGAAAAAAAGAAGTAAGATCTTGAGAGGGCTCTGACTATAGATTGATTGGAATACAAAATTGGAAAAATTAAAATTATTTTTACTTTGAAATATAGCCAGATATGCAAACAAGCAAAGGAAATGACAGATAAAAAGTTGAAGGTATAAGTAAATGGATGTTGGTTCATGATGCCTGCCTTGTTCATCTCAGACACAAACCTAGTTTCCATGGTGTCAGGAGCCAACAAAATGAGAAATCTCTCAGATCATGAGAGCCCAAAGCTCAGGCATGCTCCCTTTGCTAAAATTATACTGGGAAAAATCTTATTAGCAATCAAATATCTACCACATTAAGATTTTCTAGTGGTAAAAGTTGAATTGGCTTTTAAGAAAAAAAAATGGATGATAAGATGAGCGAATAACACTCTACTCAGAGTAATGGTACAAAACAAAGAAATAGAAGAAATAGGGAAATGACCAAAAGGACATCAATAATAATAACATTGACTAAAGTCTTATTTTGTGGAAAGTGAAACTGAAGTCACTCAGTCATGTCCGACTCTTTGTGACCCCACGGACTGAAGCCTACCAGGCTTCCCCAGCCTCAGAATTTTCCAGGCAAAAGTACTGGAGTGGGTTTCCATTTCCTTGCTAAATCCAGTGAACACCAATCACCTGGGAAGGGGTTATTTCTTGTTCCAATGTAGATTCTGATTTAGTAAGTCTCTAAGATGAGGTGGATGTTGCTGGTTAGGGCACAAACTTTGAGTAGTGATGGCCAAGTGCTTAATGGTGAATTAAAGTAAAATGGGAAAGACTGGCTTCAAACAAATCATGGAGGGCCTGGAGGGTTGAAGAGTGTGATTTCTAAATGTAGACAGTAGAGCATTGATGGATTTAGGTGAACTGCCTTGAAAGGAATCATAATTTTAGGACTAGTTATTATATATAGCGATAGCAAAGGGATCCGGAGAAGGCAATGGCACCCCACTCCAGTACTCTTGCCTGGAAAATCCCATGGACGGAGGAGCCTGGTAGGCTACAGTCCATGGGGTTGTGAAGAGTCAGACACGACTGAGCGACTTC
Organism: Aepyceros melampus; assembly: GCA_006408695.1. Taxonomy (NCBI): domain Eukaryota; kingdom Metazoa; phylum Chordata; class Mammalia; order Artiodactyla; family Bovidae; genus Aepyceros; species Aepyceros melampus. The sequence goes on from SJXQ01003463.1 coordinate 180,627, forward strand.
GCTTTCACTTTTCACTTTCATGCATTGGAGAAGGAAATGGCAACCCACTTCAGTGTTCTTGCCTGGAGAATCCCAGGGATGGTGGAGCCTGGTGGGCTGCCATCTGTGGGGTCACACAGAGTTGGACACGATTGAAGTGACTTAGCAGCAGCAGCAGCAAAGGGATCAGGCAGGATGGGGTGGATTTCTGAGAAGCTGAAAACACTTGGTAGGATTTGGGATATACAAAATATATTTGAGCCAAATGAGATAGTCATTTAAAAAAAACTCCCAAAGTTGCAAGGCAGGTTGAAGAAAAAAATATTTCCATTACAAAACTTGGTAAGTGCAGAGAGTGGTGGATAGTCAAAATATAATTGAAAACCCTGCCCCTTTATATCTATAGATATGCTAATATCATTAATAATGTTGACAGAAAATAAAATGAAACCCATCCTTGACTGAGAGACAATAAATATGTGCATAACAAAAGAAGATAAGAAGTTTGAGGAAAAGTTAAATGTTAAATTTTTGAAAGGGTGTTATGAGCTGAGAGTGAAGGAATAAAGGAAATGAATGGAAATGAGAACTTATATTCAGAAATTGATATGAAACTTCTAAAGTAACATACAAACACTCAGGAGAGAGAGCATATAGGCTTCAACTGAGATCTTATTCATAAAGCATCAGCTGGAATATGTAATTCAAGTTCTTTACATAATTATAATTTAATACTTCTGCTGCATTTACTATTTATGTGTCTAAGTTTGTTATGCAACTTGGGACCAGCACTTTTGGGGATTCATTAATTCATGGGGGGTGTTTGTGTGTTTATTTTTCACCTAAAGATGGCTTACCCACATTTAACTCTGAGACAATTCTGATTATAAAGTGATTCTAAAGAGTGTTTTAATGATAGACAGAGGCTTAACCTTGTAGAATATTTTTGGTTGTTCCTTGTATTGAATGATCTGTGCTGCTGTGGCAGAAACTCCTTATTGTCTCTCAGTAGCCTTTTCTCCCTTTATAACTTTACGTCTTGTTTACATAGATGTCCAATTAAGGACTACTTTTTCCAGTTTCCCTCATGGCTAAATATGGTCATACAAATAGGTTTTGGCCAATGAAGTACAATTAAAAGAGATTCATGAAACTTCTTCAAAGAGAAATAAGGTTGTACCCCCCATTGCAGTTTCTTTCTATAGTTGATGATTGAAACGTGGGCATGGTGATAAATAAACGTGGACTATGGAGAACATGAGTGTGGCACAGTGGGAGGGCAGAGCATTAAGGTTCTATAGCCTGTTCTTCCTACATCCTTGACTGCCAATCACTTACACACTTAAGACTTTCATGAAAGAGAAGTACACTTCAATCTTGTGTGTTTGGGACTTTGTTAGAGTAGCCAAACCTGTGTTCTAATGAATACAAGTAAGCTGGAGAAATATGTTCTCAAAAACATTTTGCACCTCTAAATGTTCCTTCTTAGGCAGAGGCCTTTTCTTCTATTTATGTTAACTATTAGAACATCCTTCCACATTTGCCTTGGTCCCTAATGTCTCTATACCTGTTTATTCGTCCTTCTCAGTTCGGGAAAACCAAACATTTTCTTCTCCCCAAATCCTACTCTTCCATATATACCATCAATCATATTCCTTCTTACTTCACTAAATGACATCATCTAGCCATTATTTCATTTTTTGTACTGTGCCCTTCATTCCTGCTTTAAGCTGGTTTCTTTTCTTTGAACATACAAAGTTCTCCTTAAACTGGGAAATGAAATCTTCAGTTAAGTATGCTGTTATTCCATATCTTCATTTCATTTTATGTTCAACTACACAAATGATCGGAGAAGGCAATGGCACCCCACTCCAGTACTCTTGCCTGGAAAATCCCATGGACGGAGGAGCTTGGTAGGCTGTAGTCCATGGGGTCGGACACGACTGAGCAACTTCCCTTTCACTTTTTACTTTCATGCATTGGAGAAGGAAATGGCAATCCACTCCAGTGATCTTGCCTGGAAAATCCCAGGGACCGGGGAGCCTGGTGGGCTGCCGTCTCTGGGGTCGCACAGAGAGTCCGACACGACTGAAGCGACTTAGCAGCAGCACACAAATGATGGGGCTATGTATACTGTTTCAACTTCCTTTTCACTCACTTTTTAAATATTTAAGGAACTTGGGATCAACAATAAACACTGCTATGTGTGAATGCGTGCTAAATCGCTTCAGTTTTGTCTGACTCTTTGTGATGTTATGGACTATAGCCCGTCAGGCTCCTCTGTCTGTAGGATTCTCCAAGCAAAAATACTAGATTGGGTACCATGCCCTCCTCTAGGGGATCTTCTAGACCTAGGGGTCAAACTCATGTCTGTTATATCTCCTGCACTGACCGGAGGGTTCTTTAACCACTAGTGCCACCTGGGAAGCCCACATACTACTGTATTTATTAATAAAATACATAACCAACAGCGTCCACTCTATATAGCATAGGGAACTGCTTCATGCTATGTGGCAGTCTGAATGGGAGGGGAATTTAAGGGAGAATGGATATGGGTATATGTATGGCTGAGTCCCTTTGCTGTCTACCTGAAACTATCACAATATTGTTAACAGGCTATGGTCCAATATAAAAAAAAGTTAAATAAAACAATACTCTTAAGAAAAGTCTCCCATTCTAATTATGTTTTTTAAACTGCCATTCTGAAGGATCATCTTTTGTTTTCTCCCCAAATTATTAAAATATCAAGTGCTAATTAAAAAAAATCAGAATATATACAAGAGACCTAATCTCTAACCTACCATCTAGGATATATGTGCATATAATAAATGATGTAGTAGAAGAGATGTTCTATTAGGCTTCCCTGGTGGCTCAGTGGTAAAGAATCCACCTGCCAAAGCAGGAGACACAGGTTACATCCCTGGTCCATGAGGACTCCACATATTGTGGAGCAGCTAAACCCATGCACCACAGCTATTGAGCCTGTGCTCTACAGCCTGGATACCACAGGTGCTAAAGTCCTTGTGCCCTAGAGCCCATGCTTTGCAACAAGAGAAGCCACCGCAGTGAGAAGTCTGCACTGCAACTACAGAGTAGCTCATGTTCCCACAGCTAGAGAAAAGCCTGCGCAGAAACAAAGACCCAACAGAGCCAAAAATAGCTAATTAAATAAAATAAAAATTGTTTAAAAAAGAATAACTATCCTATTATAAATATTATGACATATACCAAGCAGTATATCTAGCATATTATAATATGTATATCTAATATTATATAATTTTATAATATACTTCTATTTATTATTTATATCCTAATATTTATAATATTTCATATATGAATAGTATCATGTCAAATATTTCATATATAATAAATTATGTTTTATATAATATTTGATGTGTACCCTGATATTTACAATCATATCTATTTTTATACTTCTTTTACATAATGAAATCATACTGCATATACATTATATTCTGTTTTTTAGTTGAATAATCTGGCTTGGATGTCTTTCCTCACCAATATGCATACCATGTTAATACCAAGAGAATATTATATTATTAAGTAGATAGGCATTAATTTATTTAGACACTCCCTTATGATTGAACAGTTGGACTATTTTCAATTCCTGCTTTATACACAATGTTTAAACATTCATCTCTACATGTCGTGCTTGCTTTCTCCTTTTTGTTCTCACTGATGTTGGTCTCTTCCCCATGATAAGTGTTTCCCTCCATCAGTTCAGATCCGTTCAGTCACTCAGTTGTGTCCGACTCTTTAGGACTCCATGAATCGCAGCACGCCAGGCCTCCCAGTCCAGCACCAACTCCTGGAGTTCACTCAGACTCACGTCCATTGAGTCCGTGATGCCATCCAGCCATCTCATCCTCGGTTGTCCCCTTCTCCTCCTGCCCCCAATCCCTCCCAGCATCAGGGTCTTTTCCAATGAGTCAACACTTCTCATGAGGTGGCCAAAGTACTGGAGCTTCAGTTTTAGCATCATTCCTTCCAAAGAAATCCCAGGGTTGATCTCCTTCAGAATGGACTGGTTGGATCTTCTTGCAGTCCAAGGGACTCTCAAGAGTCTTCTCCAACACCACACTTCAAAAGCATCAATTCTTCGGCCCTCAGCCTTCTTCACAGTCCAACTCTCACATCCATACATGACCACAGGAAAAACCATAGCCTTGACTAGACGGACCTTCGTCGGCAAAGTAATGTCTCTGCTTTTGAATATGCTATCTAGGTTGGTCATAATTTTTCTTCCAAGGAGTAAGTGTCTTTTAATTTCATGACTGCAGTCACCATCTGCAGTGATTTTGGAGCCCCAAAAAATAAAGTCTGACACTGTTTCTACTGTTTCCCCATCTATTTCCCATGAAGTGATGGGGCCAGATGCCATGATCTTCGTTTTCTGAATGTTGAGCTTTAAGCCAACTTTTTCACTCTCCTCTTTCACTTTCATCAAGAGGCTTTTTAGCTCCTCTTCACTTTCTCCCATAAGGGTGGTGTCATCTGCATATCTGAGGTTATTGATACTTCTCCCAGCAATCTTGATTCCAGCTTGTGTTTCTTCCAGTCCAGCATTTCTCATGATGTACTCTGCATATAAGTTAAATAAGCAGGGTGACAATATACAGCCTTGACGTACTCCTTTTCCTATTTGGAACCAGTCTGTTGTTCCATGTCCAGTTCTAACTGTTGCTTCCTGACCTGCATACAGATTTCTCAAGAGGCAGGTCAAGTGGTCTGGTATTCCCATCTCTTTCAGAATTTTCCACAGTTTACTGTGATCCACACAGTCAAAGGCTTTGGCATAATCAATAAAGCAGAAATAGATGTTTTTCTGGAACTCTCTTGCTTTTTCCATGATCCAGCGGATGTTGGCAATTTGATCTCTGGTTCCTCTGCCTTTTCTAAAACCAGCTTGAACATCAGGGAGTTCACGGTTCACATATTGCTGAAGTCTGGCTTGGAGAATTTTGAGCATTACTTTACTAGCATGTGAGATGAGTGCAATTGTGCGGTAGTTGGAGCATTCTTTGGCATTGCCTTTCTTTGGAATTGGGATGAAAACTGACCTTTTCCAGTCCTGTGGCCACTGCTGAGTTTTCCAGATTTGCTGGCAAATTGAGTGCAGCACTTTCACAGCATCATCTTTCAGGATTTGAAACAGCTCAACGGGAATTCCATCACCTCCACTAGCTTTGTTCGTAGTGATGCTTTCTAAGGCCCACTTGACTTCACATTCCAAGATGTCTGGCTCTAGATTAGTCAACACATCATCATGATTATCTGGGTCATGAAGATCTTTTTTGTACAGTTCTTCCGTGTATTCTTGCCACCTCTTCTTAATATCTTCTGCTTCTGTTAGGTCCAGACCATTTCTGTCCTTTATCGAGCCCATCCTTGCATGAAATGTTCTCTTGGTATCTCTAATTTTCTTGAAGAGATCTCTAGTCTTTCCCATTCTGTTCTTTTCCTCTATTTCTTTACATTGATTGCTGAAGAAGGCTTTCTTATCTCTTCTTGCTATTCTTTGGAACTCTGCATTCAGATGCTTATATCTTTCCTTTTCTCCTTTGCTTTTTGCTTCTCTTCTTTTCACAGCTATTTGTAAGGCCTCCCCAGACAGCCATTTTGCCTTTTTGCATTTCTTTTCCATGGGGATGGTCTTGATCCCTATCTCCTGTACAATGTCACGAACCTCATTCCATAGTTCATCAGGCACTCTATCTATCAGATCTAGACCTTTAAATCTATTTCTCACTTCCACTGTATAATCATAAGGGATTTGATTTAGGTCATACCTGAATGGTCTAGTGGTGTTGCCCACTTTCTTCAATTTAAGTCTGAATTTGGCAATCAGGAGTTCATGATCTGAGCCACAGTCAGCTCCCGGTCTTGTCTTTGTTGACTGTATAGAGCTTCTCCATCTTTGGCTGCAAAGAATATAATCAATCTGATTTCGGTGTTGACCATCTGGTGATGTCCATGTGTAGAGTCTTCTCTTGTGTTGTTGGAAGAGGGTGTTTGCTATGACCAGTGCATTTTCTTGGCAAAACTCTATTAGTCTTTGCCCTACTTCATTCGCATTCCAAGGCCAAATTTGCCTGTTACTCCAGATGTTTCTTGACTTCCTACTCTTGCATTCCAGTCCCCTATAATGAAAAGGACATCTTTTTTGGGTGTTAGTTCTAAAAGATCTTGTAGGTGTTCATAAAACCATTTTCCTCTATAGTCTCCCATATTCAATTCAGGCAGAATAAGATACAAATCTGACCAAAATTCTCCATGAAATTTGTCTGTTTTCCTCTTTTTATTGGTATGTGTCTATCTGAATTTTTGAACCCACTTTCCCCATGGATTTTGATCATTATACATTGTCTTCAGTTATTCATGATTGTATACATGTTAATACTGAGACCTAATAGGCAATGGATAGATTTCTTCTACAACCCCCAACAGAGCACCATTATTTTGTGAAAAACTGTGTCTCCATTTGAAGAACTTGAGGTCTCACTTAAAAGAGGGGTGTGTGTGTGTGTGTGAGAGAGAGAGAGAGAGAGAGATACTGGAGGAGTAGGAGCAAGGCAGACAGGTTTAGAAGTTCTGTTCTGGTTTATTTGACATATGAGGCTATCACTACTCCCAATTCCCAAAATAAATTTGCCCAGAATCACTCTTCAAATTAATTTTGTCAGCTTAATTGACATTTGAAGAAGGCCATCATGATTACAACTCTAATGGAGTCATGCGGTAGGGCATATAAAAAGAGGGGCATGAAAGGAGGACAGGAAGCAGCCAGGTAAAGAGTTGGATGGAGATGTGACAGCGGAAATGAATCAGATGAGACAGATTAATGTAAATTCCTCAGATTCATGTCTATGATTAGAGACCAAGAACCAGAGCTTTTTTTTTTGTATGACTCAGGTTAATAGTCAGATTTTGGTCCTTATCCCACCCAGACCACATATCAGAAGGCTGAATACTAATTATTTACCTTTCACGGGCCTCAATTGGTGAAGTGAAGGTAGTATTTACTGTCCTGCCTAGATCATGCAGTTTTTAAATATCCAATTAAGTAACAAATGCACATCAAAAATTGTAAACTTGCAACACTGTGGCAGATTACTCTTTCTAAAGATGGCTGTGTAGCGTCTCCTATCCCACATCATCTGTGACAATGTGATCTTACTACTTTCCTACCAAAAGATGGGGATCTCTATCCCCTCCTCTGAATCTGGGTTGTGACTACTTCAACCAATAGAGTAGGTAGATGTGAAGTCATGGGACTTCCACGGCTAGGTCATGAGAGGCAATGTAGATTCTGCCTTGTTTCTAGAACACACTCATGAGAGCCCAGAGCTACCACACAGGGGGTCCAACTTACTGAGGTTGCCACATCTTGAGGAAACACTGATCATGGGGGGAGACCCTGGGTAGGTTTGGAGTGAAGATGTCCCCAGAGATTCTTACCCTACCCTCCATCAGTCATTCTAGTCTTCTCAGCTAAGGCCCCAGACATCATAGAGCAGAGACAAGCCATGCTCACTTGTCCTGGCCCAGGTCAAATTTGGACCCATAGAATCATTGACTGTAATGAAATTGTTATTGTTTTATGACCTAAAGTTTGGGAGTGTTTGTTATGTAGCAGATATAACCGTAAGAAAATCTAAGATATGACAGTAATTATTAGTATAATGAGCTGGCTTAGGAAAACACACTCATATCACCTGATTTAATCTCTGGAAAAAAGCAAAGGTGAATGAATTAGAAGCTACAGAAGGGGGTAAAGGAGTTATGGTATCAAGAGTGTTTTTTTCAGAAGTGAAGCTTCAGAACAGAGAGGATCTGTGGACCCTTAATCTGACAAATTAGAGAACTCTTGCCTGGGCATCAGTGGAGATAATGAAATTCACCAAGACACTCTGGTCTTGGTCTTTAATAATTAACCTGCGAAAGGTGCAGGCTGTCCCAGTCCTGAGTGCATCTTGTGTCTCTGCCAGACTGAACATCGTGAGCCAGCACAAACTGTCGCCCTGATCTGGAGCAGCTGTCTAATTACAATTTGTTATTATTAATTACAGAGTAGAAAATCATTTGTAATTAGCTCAGCCTAAATCATAGTTTAAAAGCCAAAAATTACATTACAAACTAAAGTGTAATTAAAGCACTACACTAAAGTATTTATTTAAACCCAGTTTAGTTACTGCAAATTTTTCAATCAGCTTCTCAGGCTCATACATAGATTTAATTAGTCTCCAGTACTGACAGTTTAGTGCATTTATTCATTAAGCATCAATATTGCCAAACAAATGTAAATAAAATATAGACAGAGATGCTTTAAAGGGGCAGTCACGAAACATCTGGGCGAGATAATGAGTCTGGAAAGATGTGAATGTTAATGAGTCTTCCAGCCTGACGGAGGAGCCCTGGCTCTGGGAAGCAGGGAATCGCAGTACTGAGTATATTTGCAGAGTAGGTTTGTGCAGCAGGTTGACTGGAATGGTCCTGTGGGGTGGGGCAGGCATCAATTGACTTTAGTTCTTGCTCCTGTGCTAGGGTCAATCTCAGGCGCCACTCAGTGGAATTCTGGATAGAGATAAAAGAGAATATCCCACTCTGGTGACCTCTGGGGCTTTATGTATCTTCTTAAGAAACAGAAGAGCTTATAAAGGGATCTTAAGGATGAAGTAGTTTCTTTCTTGAAGGGTTTAGAGAAAGTGATCTCTGTGGTGATAAGTATCAAGCACATTCCAAGGAGTGAATTTTCTATTCGAGGACTTTTGTTTGGAAAGTCAGATGCAAAAATGCCTGCACTCTCTTCTAAATGAGTTCCAGATTCTTCAAGGTACTCTTCAGGGAAGCTGTACATGCTCCTTGATAGAGCTGCCATTTCTCAATGCATTCTTTGTAGATCGTTCTGAAATGCCTTTAGAATCACTCATCATTTCTTGCTGGATTGCTTTCATAGCATCCAAACACATCTCCCATTTTCTAGTCACTTCCCCACCATCTTTTTTCCTTCTTTTCATCCTACTGTCTGAATTGTGACTCTAGAGAGCTGGCCTGTTTATGTCATTCCTCGCCCTACAACTTCAGGGCAGTGCCTCACTCCCTTTAAGGTTCAGAAGCTGAAACTTCTCACCTGAGTTCTCTGTGAGCTGTCCATTCTCTTGATCTCTGTCATCGTTTCAACACTCTGTTCTGTGCCCTAATTCTTTCTTATTCCCTAGAAGCATCAAGCTATCTTTTGCCTCCATGCCTTTTGCACCTGTGGTGTCTAATAAGTGAACTGATTTCCTTGGTTTGACTTGACCAAATCCTATGCGTTATTCAAAATTCAGCTCTGGAAATATCTTTGGGAAGTGTTTCCTAATCTGTTCTTTAGTCATTTTAGGTGACTAACCTCCTACATATTTCCATGCTTTTATTGCTTTTATATTATTTATACTATATGCAGTAATCTTTTAGGCCTGCCCAGACCAGTAAGAGTTTTTGAATACAAAGAGGTAGTAATATGTAATAACCTTGTTGTTATTTTTTTCCCTTTAGTCTCTAAGTTGTGTCTAACTGTTTTGAGACCTCATGAACTATAGCCTGCCAGGCTCCTCTGTCTATGGGATTTCCCAGGCAAGAATACTGGAGTGAGGTACCATTTCCTTCTATAGGGGATCTTCTTGACCCAGGGATCAAACCCATGTCTCCAGAGTTAGCAGGGAAATTCTTTACCACTGAACCACCAGAGAAGGTAGTCATTATTCATTATTAATATCAGTATCCCCAGCACTGCCCATGATACTTGTCACATCCCAGTGAGTGAAATGAAAGTTGCTCAGTCATATCCGACTCTTTGCAACCCCATGGACTATTCAGTCCATGGAATTCTCCAGGACAGAATACTGGAGTGGGTAGCCTTTCCCTTCTCCAGGGGATCTTCCCAACCCAGGGACTGAACCCCAGTTTCCTGCATTGCAGGCAGATTCTTTTCCACATCCCAAATTTCATATAAATACCTGGTGCTTGAAACACAAACTATTATTTTACGTGGTATTGATAATTGCCAACCTTTATTTATTTGAAGATAGACTATAGTTTTGCAAGTAGTCATAAATTATTTGAAGACTAGATTAATAAATGAGATGGGTAATAAAGTTGTGTCAAATTTTTTTTGGTAAATAAAATCCTATGTTGCTAACACTAAGAGTTGGATACGACTGAGTAACTTCACTTTCACTTTTCACTTTCATGCATTGGAGAAGGAAATGGCAACCCACTCCAGGGTTCTTGCCTGGAGAATCCCAGGGACGGGGGAGCCTGGTAGGCTTCCATTTATGGGGTCACACAGAGTCAGACACGACTGAAGTGACATAGCAGCAAAAGTAACAAATGTGTTATAAAATAAATTAGATGTGGATTAGTTAGTTCTGAAAAAAATTATCTAACTGTAGTAACATTATTAGAATAAGCATAATGCTAATTTTGTTTTTAAAGTACATACAAAAATCAGTTTGAATGTTTTATAGTTACCTGTAGCATTTTTATCATAGCTAAATATTAGTACTTTCACTGGACAGAAGTATTTTGACAAATTTTGCATTATAAGTAAATGCCAAAAATGGTCAAGAACACACTGTAAATTCACATATTCTTTGGGGTATACTAATTTTGCCCTTGGCAGCTATATAAATCATTGATGTGCAATTATGAGACATTCAAATTTTGCAGAATTAGTTTAAAACACTTGACAACAAAGAAAGAACTAACCTGTCTCCAACCATTCATCTCTTATTTTCTTCCCATTTAATAACCATTCAGAGAACAACTTCCAGTGCCATGTACTGATGTAGTTCTGGGAAGCTTTTTGTTCTGCTTAAGTTAAAGCTAATACTCCTAAAGAATTTAAATATCTAGCCATATAGAATTGCTCTTTTCAGGACAAGTCTTTGGTATTATGCCACCAGCCTAGATTGAGGAAAGTTATCACAAACAATTCAGTGAGACTAGTCACTCTTTGTCATAAAAATCATTCATTTACTACACAACTCAACATTAAAAGCACAATCTGTTCTAACTTACAGTATGCTTGCTCAAAACCTAAGGATACTATGCAAGATCACTGAATACATTATTTAAAATTTTCCTCTCATTTGGATTTTCCTCCCTTTTATTTTATTTAAAATGAATTCAAAACCATTAAAAAGTCTGCAACAGCTTTCAGAAAATCAGCTGCCTCCACCAAAGTTCTTCACACCTTGAAAGCAAATTGTTTGAAGTTTTCAAGGTTATTTAAAAAAAACTGGCCTTCAAGGAGGGAAAAAAAAACATTAAATTTTCTTTTGAATATTCTTTTGCATTTTTCTTCATATTATAAATTTAAAGTGGAGAATGAAAATTTAGTGGATGAATATAATGTTGTTGTTATAATGTCAGTTGAGAATATAAAATTTAAGTCAGTAAGTGGTCTGCAATTTCATCCAAAGAATTGTAGAAGGAGCTAGTCTTATACATTAAAAGCCCTGGACTCCAAAAGAGATTTCTTCTTCCCTGAAAGTTCCTTGGAGGATAAAGCTCATCATGCTATAATAGGATATAAAGTTTATTATACAAACACCCTAGGGAGAAAGACATGTTTCTTAAATTTATGCTAATATAAACAAGGTAACTATCTCCCAAATTTAGGACCAAGTTAGGAGCTGAACTCTGAGACAGCATACCTTTTGGCATAAATTTGAGTTATATTTTAAGGTATGATGAAAGAATTTTGTGGTGCTCTTTCTTACTTCCTTATGCTAAGATACCAAGGCGAGTAAGAGCTAAATCTATAGGCTCTCTAATGGGACAGAAAAAGCAGAGCCTGGCATGTAGAGAACTGCCTCCTACCAGGTGGAATCTCCCTCAGAGTGTGTGATGGTTCTGAGATTGACTGATAGGAGCTCATTAGATCCACATTAGATCCACAATTGGACTTAATTTGGGGCCAGGTATATGGAAAGAATTATACCAAAAGTATAATTTCTCACCACTACTACCAAGAGATCTGAGTTCTCTTCTCATAGTAGCTGGAATGGGATATGTCCTCAGGAGGACAAAGCCTGGTCCCTTGGTTCCTAGAGATGTGATGCCATCAGATCGATCTTTCCAAGACACAGGTTTATTTATGTCACTTCTCTAATTAAAAGACTTTAATGGAGCAAGTTCCTCCTCTTAACATACCTGATTATTCAGATGTATTCATTCAGTATCCAATTACTTTTGGAGTCTATGGCCTATATGATAGGAGTCTCTCTCCTCCTTTTCCCAGCTCTTTCTCTCTTTATTTCATTCCTTCTCCAATTTTTATGAACCACCAAAAGTGACAGTACTATCAGTGGTCTGACTTCAAGTTTATTTGGACTTACGGTCAGACCCCCCCTTAGTCATAGCCTGTCTTGGGCCCACCTTTGAATTTCTATCATGACACTGTCTTCTCATGTGTTCTGATTCTATAGTTTCAGGTTATCTTCTTGTTTGCTTTAGGATTCATTTCCTACCTCTTTCTCACTCTGCTTGTTACAAGGGACTGGGTTATGTTAACTAGATTTCCTAGACTCCAGGGTCCTTTTGCTTCCAACTGAGATTTAGCTGATGTATCCAGAGGTGGAATATTGGTGGAAGGAAGGAAGGAGCAGGGGTTTGTTTGTCTTTCTTTCTCTGCTCCAGGTGGGTGTCGTCTCCTTCATGACTGCAGTTCCGAGTGTGTAGCTCTTGCTATGGTTCCAGTACCCACTGGGTGGCCTCAATGCATTGATTCAGGTAAACACATCTTGTTTTGTCTCTCCAGCCCTAGGATAATAAAAGCTTTCTGCTATTGTTGAGGTTTTGTCACTTGCCTCACTGTGAGGCCTTCAGGCCTCCTAGCTCCTTGGGAACAGATCCTCAGTACCAAAACCCCTCTAATCAAATTCTTATTGGGAAGTGCTATCTTCCTCAGTGGCCTGTAGTAAACACAACATAGTAATCTTCATTCAGTTCAGTTTCATCACTCAGTCATGTCTGACTCTTTGTTACCCCATGACTGCAGCATGCCAGGCTTCGCTGTCCATCACCAAATCCCTGAGCTTGCTTAAACTTGTGTCTATCAAGTCGGTGATGCCATCCAGCCATCTCATCCTCTGGCTACCCCTTCTCCTCCTGCCTTCAATCTTTCCCAGCATTAGGGTCTTTTCCAATGAGTCAGTTCTTCACATCAGGTGGCCAAAGTTTGGAGCTTCAGCTTCACCATCAGTCCTTTCAATGAATATTCAGGACTGATTTCCTTTAGGATTGACTGGGTTGATCTCCTTGCAGTCTAAGGGACTCTCAAGAGTCTTCTCCAACATCACAGTTCAAAAGCATCAATTCTTTGGTGCTCAGCTTTCTTTATGGTCCAACTCTCACATCCACACACGACTACTGGAAAAACCATAGCCTTGACTAGATGGACATTTTTTGGCAAAGTAATGTCTCTGCTTTTTAATATGCTGTCTAGGCTGGTCATAGCTTTTCTTCCAGGGAGCAAGCATCTTTTAATTCCATGGCTGTAGTCACCATTCGCAGTGATTTTGGAACCCAAGAAAATGAAGTCTATAACTGTTTCCATTTTTTCCCATCTTTTTGCCATGAAGTGATGGAACTGGATGTCATGATCTTAGTGTTTTGAATGTTGAGAGTTTTAAGCCAGTTATCTTCATTATTCTCCTTCTTACTCAAATTCAACTTTTCTTAGTGACTAGTTATTTAGCATGATTTAGTCTTATTTCACAATGAAGAACAAAATAATCCATTCATCCTCCAGGTAAATATCTAAAATTTTGCTTAATGTCTTCAAGATTGTATGAATTACAATATCCCCGGCATACAGGATAGGAAACAAAAGAGAAGTGTGTTTCTAGGCTTGCTGCTGATGGTGCTAGAATATCAATCTCTTGTGAGAAAAAAATCCCAGCAATATAGATCATTAGAACTACTTACCATTGTGTCAAATTCACTTTAGCATCTGCAAACAGACGTAATGTATGAATACTGAAATAAGACTGTTTTCTCTGTTTACACTCAAAGTCATAAAGTTATATAGATTTTCATAATCAAGTAAACCTCATAATTTAATAATGAATTTTTTATTTAACCCTTACACACTTGATGTCTTGGGTCAATTTCTCTCTCATTAAAAAAAAAAAAAATGCACACACGGTTCACTCCATCAGGAGATAACTAAGTATTATGGGGGAAGCTTTCATTTTGAATTCAGTATCTCCTCCTTCTCAGTGTCCTGAAGACTTGTATTCCATTCCTCTTCCACATCAAACAATGGTGATATCACAGCCATTTCAGCTAATGAAACTCCCGGAGAAAAACACATTTCTATAAGACTTCAGTGAAATGTACCAGATACTTCAATTCCAGAACAAAATTAGGTATAATTATGGTTTCAAATTTTGGGGAGTTAATAGTCAAGGGCTTGGCTAGATATCCTGTGTATATTGATGAACACTGAGGAAATGATTGGATGGGGGATGCAGGTATGTTCCAGTTGGTCAGATGCTTACCCAGAAGACAGAGGGAAAAGATGCTTGGGCTTGTTTCCAATAAGTGTGTCTGTTACTCCTCAGAACAGTTCACCATGGCATAGACTTCTTGTCACTCTCCAGGTAGTACTTCTGCATCCAGAGCATTGTGCATTAATCCAGTAAAATGCTCCATGCACCTTTAGCCCTCCCAACCTCATGCCACACTAGAGAAAAAGGCCCACACTTCTCTTGTTCATATGCAGACCTCTTATAACAGAAATGCTTTTTGTTATACATAAAATCCTGCCTGACTACTCTAAACTGCAATGATGTAGTCACAGCTCCTCAAGGTCACGTGTTCAGGGCTAATTTCAACTGTAATGCTCCTGAGCATCAGAGAAGTGGTGCCCTTACCAAACTAGTCATTTCATAATTTGAATTCACCCATGCTTGTCAACATATTTAATGAACAAATTCCTAAAATGTGCCAGGCATTGTGCTGTCAATATATTGTTGAGTAAGATACGATTCTTAGACCACAAACAGAAAACAGTATTAATAAATTGATGATGGCTTTGACAGGAAAAAGTGTGAACATTATGGATGCAAACTGCAGATAGTTTAATGTAGCATAGAAAACAAAGAAGCCTCCTTGAATAAGTGACATTCAAGATGAGATCTGATGGAAGAGTGGAAGTTATCTAGAAAATGCCTGTGTTATCTAAAATATGTATGTCAGGGACAGGGGAGGGAGAGGTGAAGTTCCATAAGAGGGAGCATCAGGTACTAAGATGTGGCAGAGAGAACAGTGATGGAAGAGCTGAAAGAGTTCAGAAACACTGGAGTGAGAGAGAGATTCCCACCAGATAAGGCAAAACAGGTAGGCAATGGTAGGACTCTTGGATGGGTTTGTAAAATATGTTGTGAAGTTTGAAGTTATCCTAATGATGGGGAATGTCTTTCCAGCAAAGACTGTCATTCTCAGAAGATCTTTCTCCAGACTTAAAAGGATGTCTGTTACTGAAATGCAAGAAAAATAATTAGTGATTGCCAGGAGTAAATTCTGGTAATTGAAATGGCAAGAAACGGATCAATTCAAGAGGTATTTAGCAGGTAGGGCTATTTGTCATTTAACATACATTGTACAGGTTGAATACATAATGTATATATATACACATGCATGCATGTGTTGCTTCAGTCATGTCTGATTCTTTGTGACCCTATGGGCTGCAACTGGTGAGGCTCCTCAGTCCATGGGGTTCTCTAGGCCAGAATACTGGAGTGGGTTTCCATGCCCCCCCCCCACACACATATGTATGTATGTAGTTTCTATGGTGCTCATATATTATGAATGAAAAATGAGGATCCATTGTAAAAATATGGGATTTTGATATTCACAGTGCTCTACCTGCTGCTGCTGCTGCTGCTGCGTCGCTTCAGTCATGTCCAATTCTGTGCAACCCCATAGATGGCAGCCCACCAGGCTCTCCCGTCCCTGGGATTCTCCAGGCAAGGACGCTGGAGTGGGTTGCCATTTCCTTCTCCAAATGATCTTCCTAGTTGTATTCAAAGTCTCTAAAGGATATATCATGGTGTCTCCCACAGTACCTAGTGCATATTAAGCATACATACCAAGTGTATATTGGATGATCAGTAGTGTATTTTAATGAGCTTAAGTGTGCCTATGAAATTCAACAACTAAGCAGTCCAAACTCCAAGGGCACACGCCCTGACCTCTTCCTCCGTGAAGAGTGGCTGTATTGTACTGACACTTGTCTTTAGGCCTGGGTAGGATATATTCAGTAGAGACTGATAAACAGTATTTGTTTCTGGACTATCTGGAGTCTGATGAGCCCTGGACCAACACCAAGTTCACCACTCTTGCAGTTCATGAACACATTCGCCCTTAGGCTACGTGTGAGAGGCAAAGGGCTTGCAGTTAATATGACACTGATATTATTGACTTTTCTTCCACACATGGTGGAAGTGTGATAACCCAGACCCTATATTTATTAGTATGACTAATCATCAGTAGTGGTTGAACTTCAGAAAGTTCAGTGCTTTGCTGGAGTTTCAAGTACTCAAGCCTGGATGTTCATCAGGAGTGAAGGGAAAGCACTGAAGATTTTTGTCCTTATTACTGAATTGTTTTCTTAGTGGTATTTGTTTTTCTTTATCCCAGGCTTTTTGTTCAAGAAAAATCCCTTAATTATCTCATTTATAAATTCCTTTTCTGTCCTTTTCTCTTGGTTCCATTCTGAAATTGCAGCCCAAATATTCTGGGGAACTCTTAAACAGAAAGATTCATTTAAAAATTTCTCTAGGAGGGTGTTATTTAAGATAGTCCCCAATGTACAACATGGTGGTATAGAAAGAACATAGGCTGTGGTCAAATATCTCAGTTTGAAGACAGTTTTAGCCACTTATAGTATGAACTTGGCAAATGACTTATCTTTTCAGGTTTTGTTCCCTAATTTACTGAATGCAGATAAAAATACTCCAATAACAGGTTTTTAATATCAAGTGACATAACATATATAAAGGATTCTTTTTTAGCACAATCTGGCGTATAATAGATGGTCAAATATACTAACTTTACCTCCTATGTCTTTTTATTATCAATTTATCTGTTAGTCAGAGATTGAGCTGAAAGTGTTTAATGTCTCTTAGCTACCACTTTCAGACTTCAAAATAATCTATAACAATTTAAGGAGTAATATCCATGATAAATTGAGTTTGTATTTCCCAGTCTTGACCTAGTCTGTGTTCAATAAACTTTCGAATAAATTCATGATATAAATTTTTGAAGAGAGTTCCCTGTAAGCAATTTAAGATAAGGAGAAAGCCTCATTTCCTGTTACATTCTTAGTCCTTGTCTCACAGGAGAGATTCAAATAAATATTCATCATTGAATTAGTGAATGAATGAATATCATGAGCTATTCCAATCTGCAATGATTTGGTGATGTAAAGCCCTAAGTAGAGAGAAAATTTATCTATCAATTTAGAATATGTTTTGATATGAGTAGGCTATAAGAAAAGACATGAAAAAGGAAATTTTGCAGAGAACATGGATTTGATCTGAAAAATCCCCTTACAGGGGCATTAATATTATTTTAAGTAAATTCTAGGAAATAAGGACAGGTTTTTGCGTTATGGAAGAAATCAGCATATTAAGTGTTTCTTCGAAAGTGTAAGGCAGTTTGTCAATACTCTGGCATAGTTTTGAGGAAGATAAGGTTTATTTCTGTGCCTCTTCTGTCTTTTAATCATATATTTTTTTCCCACTTTTTTTAGTCTCCCAAACATTGACTGTTCCCTTTTGACTACACTGCATACTACCTAGAATCCTGAAACTTTTCTTGCTGGTCGTTCATTCAACAATTACAAACCCTCAAGGACAGCTTATAGTCAAATGACTGATTGATGGCAGGTTTAAAAATCTATCTCCTTGCTTGAGGCAGCGCAAACTATGAAATCATTTATGTTCGATCTTCTTGTAAAATTAAGATAAGTCTAGAAATTACCCCAAATCCTATTGTTTCTTGGCTTCTTTTCCTGGCCTATTGTCCCACTTTCTCACTGATCTCCCTTGGAACCACTTTCTTAATAAATCATTTGCACACGTACCCTCACCTCAGGGTCTGCTTTTTGAAAATTTGAGCTAAGATACTGAAACACTACTATAGGCCATGAATTTCTCTCTAACTCTGTACCTGAAAATACTCCTTATCAGGTATCTATCGACTAATAAAGTTAAGATGATGTCAGTCAAAATACTTCTGTGGTAATAATTCTGCACTACCCAGAACTTGCTTATTTTTAAATTTACTTTCTTATCCACTTTTTATTCTAATGTCCTTCGAGCATGTAGCAGCTCCTATATGATTTAAAATCCTACATGATTTTAAAGTTTACTTTTATTCTTTCAACCTCCTAACATGTCTGCAACTCTAAGATGCTGGTTTTGACCAGTACACATTCTTAATTTTAGTGCTCAAACTACCGCACAATTGCACTCATCTCACATGCTAGTAAAGTAATGCTCAAAATTCTCCAAGCCAGGCTTCAGCAATATGTGAACTGTGAACTTCCAGATGTTCAAGCTGGTTTTCGAAAAGGCAGAGATCAAATTGCCAACATCCGCCGGATCATGGAAAAAGCAAGAGAGTTCCAGAAAAACATCTATTGCTGCTTTATTGACTATGCCAAAGCCTTTGACTGTGTGGATCACAATCAACTGTGGAAAATTCTGAGAGAGATGGGAATACCAGACCACCTAACCTGCCTCTTGAAAAACCTATATGCAGGTCAGGAAGCAACCGTTAGAACTGAACATGGAACAACAGACTGGCTCCAAATAGGAAAAGGAGTATGTCAAGGCTGTATATTGTCACCCTGCTTATTTAACTTCTATGCAGAATACATCATGAGAAACGCTGGACTGGAAGAAACACAAGCTGGAATCAAGATTGCCGAGAGAAATATCAATAACCTCAGATGACACCACCCTTATGGCAGAAAGTGAAGAGGAACTAAAGAGACTCTTGATGAAAGTGAAAGAGGAGAGTGAAAATTTGGCTTAAAGCTCAACATTCAGAAAAAGAAGATCATGGCATCCAGTCCCATCACTTCATGGGAAATAGATGGAGGAAACAGTGGAAACAGTGTCAGACTTTATTTTTCTGGGCTCCAAAATCACTGCAGATGGTGACTGCAGCCATGAAATTAAAAGACGCTTACTCCTTGGAAGAAAAGTTATGACCAACCTAGATAGTATATTCAAAAGCAGAGACATTACTTTGCCGACTAAGGTCCGTCTAGTCAAGGCTATGGTTTTTCCTGTGGTCATGTATGGATGTGAGAGTTGGACTGTGAAGAAGGCTGAGTGCCGAAGAACTGATGCTTTTGAACTGTGGTGTTGGAGAAGACTCTTGAGAGTCCCTTGGACTGCAAGGAGATCCAACCAGTCCATTCTGAGGGAGATCAACCCTGGGATTTCTTTGGAAGGAATGATGCTAAAACTGAAGCTCCAGTACTTTGGTCACCTTATGCGAAGAGCTGACTCATTGGAAAAGACCCTGATGCTGGGAGGGATTGGGGGCAGGAGGAGAAAGGGACGACCGAGGATGAGATGGCTGGATGGCATCATGGACTCAATGGACGTGAGTCTGAGTGAACTCCGGGAGTTGGTGATGGACAGGAAGGCCTGGCGTACTGCGATTCATGGGGTCGCAAAGAGTCGGACACGACTGCGTGACTGAACTGAACTGATAGATCAAACATCTAAACACAGGACTAAAAGATTGTCACTGCTATAAAAATTTTAAAGGCTAAATCTCTCAAATACAAAGATAGTTAATAATTTCTGAGAATATCCATTCATTATATAAGATTGTCCACTGACTTCCTCCCCACATCCGAGCCATCACACCAGAACTTCTCCTAAGGTGTTCCTGCCTAAGCACCCTGTCCAGGCACACCTCCTGTTGACCCCGACCTCTCCTTCCCTCTTGGTTTCCGTGATACTTTCCTTTCCTGCTAATATCTTTGTCCCTCTTTACCACGTTCAATTGTCAGATACACATTTTCCAAAATATGACTGTTTCTAAAACCAACCAACCTCCCAGCATCATTTTCAGCATCTCCTGAGGGCTTCCACTCAAAAATCTCCAATTCAAAATATCTAAAACTGAGTTATCTTTCCTTCCAAACTGTCTTCTCCTCTAGCATTTCCCTTCTTGGTTGGCCTGTGACAACCTTCCATCAGTCAACAGGGTGAGACCCTCAGAGTCATTTACAGTCCAATATTACTATAAGCAAGTTATAGCATAAACGCGTTCATTTCTCTTCTCCTTACTTGACTGTGATATATATGAGGTCTCTGATTCACTAATGCCTGGGCTGTGGCATACGGTAGCATCTCAGTAACCACTGGCTGAAAAGAGCTGAAATACACTGAGAGGGAGAGGATAACTAGGGAACTCACCCCTAAACAGCTATTTGTACTACAGCCCAAATGTGGGGGGCAAGTCTGGAGGCTACAGATTCAGAAGTGGAAGAATCACTATAGATGGGATCTAGATTGGAGGCTAAGTGGAATGTGCAGGTAAGTATGGAAAGATGGATACAGTTGGCCCTTGAGAAGAAGACAGGAAGGTATTTCTAGGTTGAGTGTGAGGGGCTTCATCTGGGGGTGCACAGAGAGCTGCAGGTGAGTGGACTGGAATAGAGCACCTGCCCCGAGGTTTTGTAGAGGAGAGCCGGGCACATGAGCCTCGGAGGAAGTGACGGCCCACTCGGAGAAGCCCAACACGAGCCTGGCCTCAGGGCTTACACAGATCAGAGTTGGTCTGTGAAGGATCTGAAGCACGAAGCATGCTTTACAAACCCTGAGAGCAACTTTCCTAGGTAGACATGCTTCAGGAAAAGTAAGTTCATAACAGCTATTGGGAAAGACCCTGATGCTGGGAAAGCTTGAGGGCAAGAGGAGAAGGGGACGACAGAGGGGATAACATGGTTGGATGGCATCACCAACTCAGTGGACATGAGTTTGGGCAAACTCCAGAAGACAGAGAAGGACAGGGAGGCCTGGCGTGCTGCAGTTCATGGGGTCGCAGAGTTGGACATGACTGAGCGACTGAACACCAGCAACAGCTATTTTGAGGGTAAGTGAATTCAGGGCTCCAACTGGGTTTTGAAAATATCCCGAAGTTCACAGCAGACCTTCTGTATTAAATCCAGCTCTCGTTTGCTCATATTGTTACAAATCTGGCATGCAAGCTCAGTCACTTAGTCAGGTCTCACTCTTTGCGACTCCATGGACTATAGACAGTCAGGTCAGTCCTGTGTCCATGGGATTTCCCAGGCAAGAATCCTGCACAGTGCCTGGATGTAAGGCACTTCAGTAGTGTCTGACTCTCTTCAGCTCCATGGAGCGGGCCGCCATTTCTTCCTCCAGGGGATCTTCCCAGTCCAGGGATCCAACTGGAGTCTCTGCATCTCCTGCCCTGGCAGGCGGATTCTTTACCACTGCGCCCCGTGGGACGTCCCAAGTTACAAATCTGGCAACATCATGGAAAGAATCTACAGCACGCTTCATCACTCCTATTCTGAAGAGGCCTAGTCCTCATCAGGCAGAAAGGAAACAGCTTAGGGAAGAAAGAGCTTGTTGGTCCTTCACCCAGTATCAGTGATCAAAACTCTACAATATCAAGATCTTGAAGGGTTGCCCTCAAGGCCTTCAGCCCACGAGCGCCCAGTCCTGTGAACTCACCCGGCCCGCGTAGTGCATAACCGTGAAAGCTGTGCCTTGGTCTCGGAGGGCGAGGTTCCCGTTTCCATCCTTCACAGGGGAGTAGACCGCATTTGTGTTTGAGGATTCTAGCAGATCATGGAGCTTTTTGGGAAGACTTGGTTCCACTGACCAAATCATTTGACTTTCTTCATCCAATAGAGAGAGAAATCCAGAAGGCTTCTGAAAGTTAAAAAGACAGTGTTTTTCCCTTCCATTCCTCAGTCTGCTATTTTCGTTATTGTTCACACATACCATTTGCAGCCTCATCATGTTAATACGATCTCAGAACAGGAGTTTGTCTTTCCATACACATCTATTTTTGTTCTTCACTGTGTCCCTACCACCTAGCAAACCTCCGATGTGATGTTGGCCCTCAGTAGTATTTTTTTATCAAGAATTAATAAATAAATAAAACAGCGTGCTTTAACATCCTGAAAACACGGGCATATATTCTCATCTTAAGAAAAATAGAATTTTCAACCACAGACAAGTTGTATTTTTTCTTTCTGGTATATAGACCTATACGTGTGCCTGGATGCTAAGTCACTTCAGTCGTGTCTGACTCTTTTCAACTCCAGGGACTGTAGCCTGCCAGGCTCCTCTAAACATGGATTTTCCAGGCAGGAATACTGGAGGGGGTTGCCATGCCCTCCTCCAGGGGATCTTCCTGATGCCGGAATTGAACCTGCGTCTCTCAATTCTCCTGCACTGGTGGGCGGGCTCTTTACCACTAAGCCCACAGACCTACATATTTATGTAAAAATGCAATTTTCACTCTGTACTTGGTATGCCTTTTCGTTGCACTTTGCATGGGATCAAAGAGAAGTAGCAGCAGAAATATCAACTGTCATTTCCAGTTCGTAACGATGAGTGTTCCACTGAGATAACCATTCCAAACAGGACTCCAAGGATGAGAGTAACCAAAGAGATAAATAATTTTGTTCCACTGACCACTGTTTAGCAGCCAAGGACACAGCAGCAAGTGTGGAGGGGTGCAGTGCTACCCAAGGCTTTCCACATATGGTTAAGTATATGTTAACTTAAGTATATGTATTGGCAATCCTTTTTTAAATGAAGAGTTAAAACTATATGTTATGTGCATCATTGTGACAGGGGGCTTTCTGGAAGAGAAGAAGTTCTGTAATTAAAACACAGCACGCTGACAAGTTAGTAACAGAAAGGAGACCATTTTGCATGTTGTTAATAGAAAAATGAATAAAATAAAGTAATTTATAAGTACACAGTTAAAAAATAAAGGTTAGAAAACCATATATTACTCTTTCCAATAGCAAAATGGCATTCATTTTAAACAATGTTCAAGTGTTTTAAAAATATTATTTGCAAATCTGTATAATGCCTTATGTTAGTAGACACAGATTGCTGTTTGTATGAGAGATTTTCATTTTTATGATGGTGACATGGAGGCAAAGATTCTTGCTTTATAAGGTACAAGCAATAAAGATAAGCATAAGCACCCACAGAGGCACTAAGATTATATGGCATGTATGTATACACATTTTTTCCTGCCAAAGTTTCCCATATTCAGACTTAGAAATTTGGAGATAAACAAGATTTTTAGAATTTATTTTATGATCTTGCTAGTCTGGAAGTGAAAGTCACTCAGTTGTGTCTGACTCTTTGCAATCCCATGGACTGTAGCCCGCCAGGCTTCTCTGTCCTTGAAATTCTCCAGGCCACAATACTGGAGTGGGTAGCCATTCCTTTCTCCAGGGGATATTCCCAACCCAGGAATGGTTCGCAGGTCTCCCTCATTGCAGGCAGGTTCTTTACCAGCTGAGCCAGCAGGAAAGCCCTCCACTGGATCTTCCC
The DNA here is from genome assembly GCA_006408695.1 of Aepyceros melampus. Classification (NCBI taxonomy): domain Eukaryota; kingdom Metazoa; phylum Chordata; class Mammalia; order Artiodactyla; family Bovidae; genus Aepyceros; species Aepyceros melampus. The sequence goes on from SJXQ01003463.1 coordinate 204,260, forward strand.
GACCGGGAATTGAACCAGGGTCTCCTGCCTTGCAGGCGGATTCTTTACCAGATGAGCTACCAGAGAAGCCCTGTCAGTCTCAGTATTATTTATAAAATATTATATTTGTACAATGGGTATTGTAACTGTTCCAAAAGGAGAGTTTTAGCGATATAACCACTGTTGAATATTTTTATAACAAAATGATCTGATATTTCTTGTTCTTTCAGTCAACTGGTAATCCTTCAAGCACCCTTTCAGAGAAAGGTTGTATGCTCCTCAACCGACCCTGAATGATTATAAATGAAATAAAAATCATCAAATCTCTTATAAATTTTCTTGAGAGAAAATTCTATGTCTCCAGTACTTTGAAATGCATGCATCCTGCAAAGTACCCAATTATATTATATGAATACCTGGAAAAAAAAATCCAGAACTCCAGTCTGGTTACCAAGAGAATAAGCCGTTTCCATGGCAACTCCCTCTTGCACACACTCTGCTTGCTCCTGTAGAAAAAGCACTTCCTTGATGTAGTGGTGCATCTTCTCGTTGGTCATGTTGACACAGAGCTATTGTGGGGAACAAGAAAACAGTCCACAAGGTGATTCGGCATGCACGTGCTCCGGGACACGCTTCAGACGGGCCACGTGCTGACTCGAGCCGGCCAGCGCCCATCAGCGCATCCAGAGAAGCCGAGCAGAGAGCTTCACCGGATGCTGTTGACTGCACATGGTCTGATGGTGCAGCTGGAAGTGAGTACGTTAAAACCAGCAAGAAGCACAATTACAACATTAACTTACAAATTTGGGGTCTAAATATGCTTCAGTATTTAAGATATATATTTCCAAAATGAAATTATATTTGGGCCCTTGTCAACAAGTGAAGATAAAAGCTCCATTTTAATGAGAAGAGAAAGGAGCAATTTTTGCCTCCTCTTTTCTGTGGTTAAAAAAAAAAAAAAGGGTTAAAAATGATGGTCTGGGGCAACTGCCCTTGTTTCCGCTAGCATTTCTTGCACCTCTGCTCCACAATAAAAAATGGTTTCATAAATTTGATGATAAGTGAATGTCTGTAGACTGGATAAGCCTCCCTATTGCTTCAAGTACAAAAGAATTAACAAGAAAGAGGGGAAATTGCTATTAATGGCTCCCTTATTCTCAATTAACTTGTTTGAAATAAAGAAATATTTTTAAAAAGTGTCTGTCTGGACATCCCCTGGATTGCCCCAGCCCTGGCTGACACCTGAAGGCAGCAGGCGGACCCTGCTCTGAGGACCCAGGGAGCTGAGCAGCCAGGGGCCTGGAGGGGCCAGTGGGCTGGGGCCTGGTTCGGGGTATTCAGCTGTGGCCTCGCGAGAGGGGCAGGGGGGGGGGTCCCACAGCATACACTCGTGGGCAACTGTGTGCCCAGCCTCACCCTTGTATAATTGATTAAACAAGGCTTTTTATAAGCCCCTCCCCAAAGAGTTACAAATAAGAATGATGCCACACTGCTGCTGTCTTGGAAATCATTTTAAAATTGGAATAACTTGACAGAGAATTTGTCCAGACTTGGAACATCACCTCTTCCTTCTACCACTCCATCCGGGATCTCTGAAATTTCTTGAATTTTCTTCTTTCTCTCTGATTTGGCCAGTAGATAACCAGAGCCTTTTCTCTCTTCTTCTTGATGACTACATCTCATGAGATATATGCAAAGCTGGAAGGGTTTTAAATTTAAAACTGTTTCCTAAATTAACTCACAACTTTGCAGATCAATTCTCTGAATACAAACATATTAAAAATATAGTTGCTTTATTTGAGAACGTACCATATAGAACGAAGTTTCCACTCTTGGTTGTTAAGGCAAAAACATTTTGAATACAGATCCATAAATCTGCACATGAGAGCCGGGAAAGGGAGGCACGGAATTCAAGATTTAAATATCATCTGAAGCATATTTCTTTCCTGATACAATCCTGATTCAATTGTGAAGTGAAAACCACTCAGTCATGTCCGACTCTTTGCAACCCCATGGACTATACAGTCCATGGAATTCTCCAGGCCAGAATACTGGATGGGGTAGCTGTCCCTTCTCCAGGAGATCTTCCCAACCCAGGGATCGAACCCAAGTCTCCTGCATTGCGGGTGGATTCTTTCCCATCTGAGTCACCAGCGAAGCCCAAGAATACTGGAGTGGGTAACCTGTCCCTTCTCCAGCAGACCTTCCTAACCCAGGAAATCAAACTGGGGTCTCCTGCATTGCAGACGGATTCTTTACCAGCTGAGCTACCAGGGAAGCCTCAGTTGCAGCTAATACAGTCTAGCACATTCATCCCCCTGACTTGTCCCATCAAAACTAAGTGATATCAATACATTGAGATCTATGTTTATTTTTTTCCACGTGGTATAAATCTCTGGGAATGATTCGGGAAAGACAAATCTCTCTCTGTAAAACTATGCAGCATCTGTCCACAACAGCAGCTCCCCATGAAAGGGATATATTTCTTGTCACTGTCATAATCATAAACGAATAACAGAAATTTCTGAACATTGTTGACAGAGTAAAAAACACAAAAATTAAAAAATGCTTCGCTTTACTTAAAGAAATAATTCCTCCAAACCAATAAGGCAATAAACTCCTTTTGTCTTGAGATAATTTCTCTACCAAGGATTAATAAATGCTATAAAAGAAATTTCTTCAATTTGAAGTGAAATATTTATAGTAAATGTACCGAAAATAAACGGCTCCATTATGAAATGAAGCCAGCGGAAAAGATTCACTTTGATTAGATGATATACACAATTGAAAATTTTCAAACTTTTTGACATTGAAATACGCATTGAATCATCTAAGACAACACAAATAGATCCTGTATCTCAGCAGTCTGATTTAGAAGTAGTTCCAGAAGGTGTGCCTGAATGTTATATATTTGGAGAAACAGATCGCCCAAGACTTAAATGGAGAAGCCATGAAAAATAACATGATGTCCATTATTGCATGAAAAAATAAAAAAGAAGTCTGATAAAGGGTAAGATTCACTTTGATTAGATGATATACACAATTGAAAATTTTCAAACTTTTTGACATTGAAATACGCATTGAATCATCTAAGACAACACAAATAGATCCTGTATCTCAGCAGTCTGATTTAGAAGTAGTTCCAGAAGGTGTGCCTGAATGTTATATATTTGGAGAAACAGATCGCCCAAGACTTAAATGGAGAAGCCATGAAAAATAACATGATGTCCATTATTGCATGAAAAAATAAAAAAGAAGTCTGATAAAGGGTTTTGAAATAAGCCCAGTAATGGCTGATTCTCTGCCGCAGAAGGGACATCCATATTATATGACACTTATCCTTCCCCTGTTGGAGAAGGAAATGGCAATCCACTCCAGTGTTCTTGCCTGGAGAATCCCAGGGACAGAGGAGCCTGGTGGGCTGCCGTCTACGCGGTCGCACACAGTCGGACACGACTGAAGCGACTTAGCAGCAGCAGCATCCTTCCCCTCATTTTGAGATGCTCTAGTTAAAAAGACTCAGGCAGATGTAGACTTCTCAAACATTTAATATAATAATTTTATATAAATTATATGATATGTATAAACTATACAATATGATAGTTCTCTTATCATTTTGCATTCAGAATAGATTTCAGCTCTGTTATAAAAATTACTTTTGATGACAACTGACTAAATTCTCTTGCTCCTGACTGTTTATAGCTGACCACCTCTATATATACACCTGGCTACAGTGTTTGAACCGACTCAAAAGCTTTTATAATAAAAACTAGACATTTTAATTGGTTTTGCTTCCTAACATTTTACTGAACTGAATGTGGATTTCAACGAATCGATTGACTGTTTAGAAAGGATGACAATACCAAATGTGACTGTGGAGAAAGCCACTGTCGTTAGAAAGAGCGGGAAAAAGGGCTTTATTTTCCCCCTACCTTTTTTTTCCCCCAGGAAAGAAACTCTAAAATAATCTGCCAAACTTCGGGTAACAACAAAAAAAAGATTTGTCCTGCGTTTCTAAACAGAGGAGGCCAAATGAATGCTCTCCTGGTCCAAATGATTCATAAAACATACAGCTTCTGTCCCGAGTGTTACCGTTTTGAAGCTGCGGTGTTGGGTGGGACTTGGTGACAGGGGGTGATCCTTACAATATAGCAAAACTTTTATTGTACACTGTGTTCTTTCTATACTGGGCAGGAAAAAAAATTTTATTAAAATCCCAAGGAAAACTCCAGTTAGAGACATGCTGTTAATAGCCTGTGATTTCTGACTTGCAGCCTTTTTAAGAGAATGTGGGCCTGGATTTCTAACAGCAGTGAGCGAGGCATTTAAGGAGATCACAGCAAGCACACGGGATTAGAAGCAGGCGTTTCTCAAGCTCATTGTGAAGTCGTGCACACAAATGTTTTCACGAGGACGGCTTTCCTGTCCCTGTTTTGAATTGTTCTTCACACTCACTGTTTCAGCAAAGGTGAAAATATAAAAGAAGTGCTAACACCACGAACTCCAGAACCACCAGGACAGGCAGCAAGGGGGGCGGCTCTGGACATATCGCCCTGAGGCAGGCCCCTTGCTGAAAAGAAAAAAAAAAATGCTTGCCACTAATGGCATCCGGTCCCATCACTTCATGGGAAATAGATGGGGAATCAGTGGAAACAGTGTCAGACTTTATTTTTCTGGGCTCCAAAATCACTGCAGATGGTGACTGCAGCCATGAAATTAAAAGATGCTTACTCTTTGGATGAAAAGTTATGAGCAACCTAGATAGCATATTGAAAAGCAGAGACATTACTTTGCCAACAAAGGTCTGTCTAGTCAAGGCTATGGTGTTTCCAGTAGTCATGTATGGATGTGAGAGTTGGACTGTGAAGAAGGCTGAGCACCGAAGAATTGATGCTTTTGAACTGTGGTGTTGGAGAAGACTCTTGAGCGTCCCTTGGACTGCAAGGAGATCCAACCAGTCCATTCTGAAGGAGATCAACCCTGGGATTTCTTTGGAAGGAATGATGCTGAAGCTGAAACTCCAGTCCTTTGGCCACCTCATGCGAAGAGTTGACTCATTGGAAAAGACTCTGATGCTGGGAGGGATTGGGGACAGGAGGAGAAGGGGACGACCGAGGATGAGATGGCTGGATGGCATCACAGACTCGATGGACGGGAGTCTGAATGAACTCCAGGAGTTGGTGATGGACAGGGAGGCCTGGCGTGCTGTGATTCATGGGATCACAAAGAGTTGGACACGACTGAGTAACTGAACTGAACTGAATGGAACGTGGCCAGAACCAGGACAAGTACCTGCAGGCTCCTGGCTTGTCCTCCCTGAGCTGTCTGTGTCACGTGCACAAATGCACGCATATGTTAAACACCGTCAGAGAAAGACAGAAAGAAAGATTTGCAAAGGCAAAGTAGTTTATGTATCTAGAAGCATAAATCTGCATCAGTAATTGAGACTATCACTGATGTCAATGCAAAACAGTCATTATTTTTATTTTTCAACTCTACCCATGGAACTATGTTTGAGTTTCATTAAAATCCCCCAGTATTCCCTGGAGTAGACGTTAATGTAGGTAAAAGGTGGGTTTTCATAAATGATAATGAACAATTATTAAGAACTGTTTAATTAGCATGCACCTTCTCTGATTAAAATACATGCTTTGTACATTAGGTGCCATTGTGGAACGGTTTAATAATAAAAACCATGCGCCCTTTGAAAACACTCTTTAGTAACGCCATTATTGCTTATCCAGATGGCCCATCATTTGTATTAATGACAAACTTAATTTCTTGAGTAAATTTTCACCAACTGTTCTCCCTTTATTTTTATTACTCAGTGAAATTTATCTGAAGCAAAAATATAATAAAGCATGACATATGCATCACAGAATTAAGGTGGAGATTAATTAAAGCTGACTCCAGCTGAAGGCAGAGCCCCAGGCGTTAGACAGGGATTCAAACCCTACTGAACAACTGGAATTAACCAGGCGCTTTTAAAAAAGGCTGCTGTCTGGGTCTGACCCCATACCAATTAAATCAGAGTGGGGCCTGGCATTGATAGATTTTAGAAGTTTTCCGGGTGATTCGAATGTGGAGACAGATGATGGCATACACAATCCATTAACTGATTTGCACATCAATTTACACACACACACACATATGCATGACATATATCATACCATTACACCTTAAAGGACATTCGTTTCTGTCCAAAGTGTCCTTTAGTGGGAGTGAGGCTCAAGAGGCAGGGGACACACGTCTACGAGCAGCTGATTCATTCTGCACAGCAGAAACTATCACACATGGTGGAGAAACTATTTGTTGTAGATGTTGTTTTAGCTGCTCAGTACCATTCAACTCTTTTGAGACCCTGCGGGCTGTAGGCCACCAGGCTCCCTTGTCCATGGAATTTCCCAGGCAAGAATACCGGAATGCATTGCCATTTCCTTCTCCAGGGGATCTTTCCTACCCAGGGTTCAAACCCACGTCTCCTTCATTGGCAGGCAGATTCTTTACTGCTGAGCTGCCGGGGAAGCTCAAAGAAAATATACCCCAAATTAAAATAAATTAAAACAACAACAGCAAAAAAGAAAACACCAAAATGTCCTTTGGACATCTGCCTCGTGAGGCATCTGACCCATCCCATGCCAAAAGGTCTGGATATTTGTGCGTGCTTAGTCGTGTCCGACTCTTTGCTACTCTATGGACTGTAGCCCACCAGGCTCCTTTTGTCCATGGGTTTATCCAGGCAAGAATGTTAGAGTGGGTTGCCATGCCCTCCTCCAGGGAATCTTCCTGAACCAGGGATCGAGCCCATGCCTCTTCTGTCTCCTGCGCCGGCAGGTGGGTTCTTTACCACTAGTGCCACCTGGGTGATCTTCTGGGGAGATTACTGTTTCTTTAAGAAACCAAACACCCTTTCCATCTCTCTGGATTCTCAATTAGATTTCAAATCAAGCTCTCTGTTATGGGTTTTAAGCTAATATAGCTGGCAGTTACTTCACAGGCATGGAGACATTATTTTTATACAGATAACAAAACCACTTTCTCTTCCTACTGTATTTCTTTTAGGGATTCTGTCATTCATTGCAGCAGGGGTTCAAAAATTAAATTCAAGGGAGGTGGGAGGGAGGTTCAGAGTGGGGAACATGTGTACACACGTGGCGGATTCATGTTGATGTATGGCAAAACCAATACAATATTGTAAAGTAAAAAAATAAATAAATAATAAATTCAACATTTTAATGAGTTTAATTCATGCCTATAAACTCCTTTAATATGAATCGCCAATATTTAGGGGTTGGTCAACAATAAACATATTGGTAATTTTGTTGCCATATTCTGCATTACAATCTGCTAACGTCAGATTGAAACACACAAACACTACTGGAATAAAGGTCTTTTTCAAAGTTCTCCTTATCCAGGACTAAACACAAAGCCTAGAGATACGGGCCACCAAGGAGGCTGAGCACCGAAGAACTGAGGTCTTAGAAATGTGGTGTGGGAGAAGACTCTTGAGAGTCCCTTGGACTGCAAGGAGATCAAACCAGTCCACCCTAAAGGAGATCAGTCCTGAATATGCACTGGAAGGACTGATGCTGAAGCTGAAGCTCTAATACTTCAGCCACCTGATGTGAAGAATTGACTCTGTGGAAAAGACCTTTATGCTGGGAAAGACTGAGGGCAGGAGGAGAAGAGGGTGACAGAGGCTGAGATGGTTGGATAGCATCACCAATTCGATGGACATGAGTCTGATCAAACTCCAGAAGATGGTGAAGGACAGGGAAGCCTGGTGGTTGCGGTTCATGAGGTCACAAAGAATCAGACATGCCTTAGTGGCTGGACAACAGCAAAGAAATACTGAAAGCATCACAGACCTCAAAGCCCTGGCTCAGGTGCCAGAGAAAGAGAGAGAGCGGCACAGAAGTGCCACCTGGGGACCAGTGGATTTGCATGTGAATTCCCATGTAGCCCCACAAAGGCTTCTAGATGTCCCTCAGCTTTCTGAGAAGGTGCTGCAAGAGCTCGTGATCATAAAGGAAGAACATCTGAGTTACAGGAGCGACTCCGGAAATTGTAGCCACTATTGATTGTTAGCAGAAGGCCAAATGGAACCATGCTTGCAGTCAGCACTCCCGGGGCTTTGCATCTGCAGACTCATTATTGTAAAGCTGAGCTTCTTCCAGGTTACCTGTCATCAAAAGAACTCAACTGACTCTTATCCAAAGTGACCTGATACATATTTTCAAATACATGTAACACCTCCTTTTAATCACTCTGGGGCAGGCAACCCCCAGAGACACTTTGAGTTTAGTTCCAGACCACGGCAGGAACAGGAATGTGGCATAACGCTAATCACAGACTTCTTTTGGCTCCCCAAAACCAGACTTCTTGGTGAATGCAGGGATTCACCGAGAAATGTTACGCATACGCTACACTGCACTCTACTAAGCGTGCAATAGCATTGTGTCTAAAGAAATGTGCACAATTAAAAACTACTTTACTGCTAGAAATACACTGAACAGCATCTGGGCCTTCAGCAAGTCTTGGCAGTAACATTAATGCTCACCGATCACAGACCGTCATAATGAATGTAACAGTAACAAGCACGGCACGTGAGAATTACTAAAAAGTGACAGAAAGACATGGACTGAGCAGACGCTGTTGGAAAAATGGCACCAGTGAAGAGTCCTCGATGAAGGGTTGTCCCAAAACTTTAATTTGTAAACAGCACAGTGTCTGTGGAGCCAAATGAAACAAAGCGCAATAAAAGGCCTGCCTTCACTCTTCAGGGAAGAAGATACACCTGCCCTTGCCAACTCACTTATTTATATTAAACAAATGGATTTGCTGAAAAACTTCACTATGAACAAAACAATGGCATATACAATTTATTAAAAGTTTATTGCCTCTATATTTAATAGAATAAATAATATAAATAAATAAATAATATTGTATCATAAGATAAATACAAAAAATATATATCCATAAGAAGGCAGCAATTAAAGCTTAGGAAATGTATTATATAATAATAATGAATCTTTAACTTTAAAACAACCTTTGAAACATTCTGAAATCAGATGCTGGTTCTGTGTGTTCTTCCTTGAGTCACTTAAATTCTCTGAACCATAGTTCCCTTAGCTCTAAAATGGAGATATTGTTTAAGTTAAAAAGTTTTGAGGGGAAAAAAATTCATTAAATGTGCACTTTCCATGCTCAAAATTGCTTTCTTCTCCTTCATTTTTTTGTGTCCCCCAAAATGTTTTCAAAACTGTTAACCTGAAGACCTCTCAGTCAGTTCAGTTCAGTCGCTCAGTCGTGTCCGACTCTTTGCGACCCCATGAATCACAGCACGCCAGGCCTCCCTTCAAGATGTCTGGCTCTAGATTAGTCATCACGTCATCGTGATTATCTGGGTCGTGAAGATCTTTTTTGTACAGTTCTTCTGTGTATTCTTGCCACCTCTTCTTAATATCTTCTGCTTCTGTTAGGTCTAGACCATTTCTGTCCTTTATCGAGCCCATCTTTGCATGAAATGTTCCCTTGGTATCTCTAATTTTCTTGAAGAGATCTCTAGTCTTTCCCATTCTGTTCTTTTCCTATACTTCTTTGCATTGATCACTGAAGAAGGCTTTCTTTTAAACATAGACTACAATATTATTATAAGTACATTAAAATAGCATGTCATTAATTAATCTGCTTATTTTTCAATAGGAATCTGAATAGAACTAAACTAGGGTTCTGCTGTGTAATTTCCTCATTCTATTTTTTTCTTATATTGTGTTATCAATAGTGTGGTGAGTTCCTGAAAAGATTCCAGAAAATTCCAGAAAATTAGATAGAGAAAATGTTCTCAGAGCTAGACATTTAATGAATGCATGATTTGGGAATTTAAACATGAAACAAGGTTAGGCTTATTTCTTGTATTTGTAGATCAATTCATTGAGCTGAAAATAGGTTATATTGTTAACTAATAATCTATCAGAACATGTGCTATGATTAAATACCACAGTGAGGTATCACCCCCCAAGCAGTCTGAATGGCCATAATTTAAAAATTTGCAAATGTAGAGAAGATGTGGAGGAAAGGCCCCTAAAATAGGTTAGAAACAAGGACCTGCTGTACAGCATCGGGAATCACATTCAGTTTCTTGCAATGGCCTATAACGGGAAAGACTCTGAAAGGGAATCTATTTATATACATGACTGAAGCACTCTGGTGTACGCCTGAAGTCAACAGAACACTGCATAAATTAACTACACTTCAGTCAAGAAAATCAAAGGAGCAATACATGGGACTTGCCATACTAGGGGTGAAAATGGAAGCCTCCTCACTAAGGTTTTCCTAGCTCTTCTCCCAAGATAATCCACTTAGAATTAGTCCTTCTCACATTTGTGCCCCACCTACCTCTCTGTAATGTACATACCTTCCCTAGTGCCTAATGCAGAGTCTGGAACTTCGTACACATACAAACAACATTTGTTGAATGAAGGAACCACAGAGTACTCTAATGCAAATGAACCAGAAAAAATGGACCCTTCCAGGTTCTGAGAAAACACTTTCTTACAGAGAAGAGATCTTGCACTCTCAGTTTTCCCATCTGTAAAATGGAATTATCTACATCAAGAGCAAATGGCTTGAGTTCAGCCGATGGGTTCAACTGATGGCTGTTAATATATCCTCTGGGCTTCCCTGGTGGTTCAGATAGTAAAGAACCTGCCTGCAAAGCAGGAGACTGAGGTTCACTCCCTGGGTCTGGAAGATTCCCTGAAGGGAACAGCAACCCACTCCAGTTTTCTTGCCTGGAGAATCCCATGGACAGAGGAGCCTGGTGGGCTACAGTCCATGAGCTGGCAAAGAGTTGGACATGACTGAGCGACTAACACTTCCACTTTCTTTCCATATGTCCACTGATTTCTCTCTGTATCATATCTAGGATAGTGATTTCACAACTAGGGATTGCATGGGGATTTTTAAAGGTTGAGGTTGACAAACTATATAATCTTATTTCATAGAACTTTAGAAGTCCAGGCATTTGGCTTTTTCCAAACCTTTGAACACTTAGCCAAAACCTGAGTTATTGTTCACCAGGACTTTCCAAGAAATCTCACTTTTTAGAAACGATTTTGTAAGCAGGGAAATGTTTCAAATCCTTAAAGATTCTTCTAAAATCCACTTAGAGGAAGCCTCACTTGAGGACTGGTCAGCTGTCATTATCTTATCTTCTAAAACAGAAGCTTTTACTTTGAACAGCTGTGTTATCTTTCCAAACTCTCTGTATTCTTATAGCAAATTGCTGAGAAGCAGTTTTACAGACTCCCTGGCTTTAAGTTTCATTTCACGTGGCTGCATGCTGTGTGTCTAGTGGGAAATTGGGGGAAGTTATTGAACGTTAAATCATTAGCTCCCACTACTTTGTGCTTTAAGACTTTGGTGAAGACCTGTAGCCTGCAGAGCTTGGCAATAGCAACTGTTGGGAGAACACATTCCAGCATTTATTAAAATAGTATTTATATAATCTTAGAGTTTTCTCATTTATTCTAGATGGTACAGGCATACTGTATTTTATTGTGCTTCGCAGACACTGCCTTTTTTACCGGTTGAGCTCTTGAGTTACCTTGGGTCAAGTAACTCTACCAGCATCAGCTTTTCAACAGTAGTTGCTCAACTCATGCCTTTGTGTCACATTTTGGTAATTCTTGCAATATTTCTAACTTTTTAAAAATTATTATTATATTTGTTATGATGACTTGTGATTATTGATCTTTGGTGTTTCTACAAAGACTTGCTGAAGGCTCAGATGATGGTGCTTTTTAGGAACGAAGTCTTTATTATAAGGGCGCAGACATCAGTGTTTTTTAAAATTTATTTTAGATTTGAGCTATAGCACACTTAATAGATACAGTGTAGTACAAATATTACTTTCATACGTACTGTGAAACAAAAGGAAATGCATGTGACTAGCTTTGGCAGTATTTTTGCTTTTTCGCTGTGGTCTGGAACTGAGTCAGCAGCATCTCAGAGGGGCACCTGTATATTATGGACGATCTCAACATACTCAGCGATGGAAAGAATAACCCAATAAACCCCATCTGCAATCAACCAACTTCAACAATTATCAACTATTACCACCTCATGGCCAATTCTGCCTTATCCATTTCCTTATCCATTACCCTCAAAATTAGATTCACTGAAGCAATTCTCAGACATTGTGTCATTTAACTGTAAATATTTGACTGTAATTCTCTAAGTTACAGTGTCTTTTAAAAAGTACCTTCACAGTATCTATATCACATATAATTTCTATCAAGGATAATTTTTTAATTTTGTCAAATATCCAGATTTCACATTACATTGACTAACTCATAATTTTTACACTTAAGCAAATCAGGACCCACATCGTGCCTACATACGTGACTGATTTACACGTCTCTTAGAGCTCCTTCGATCTGTCAGCCACCTTCTTCTTTCCACGTTCATTCTTGCATCTTTTATGTTGAAGAAGTCAGGTCATTTGTCTTGTGGTGTTTCTCACAGTTTAGACTTTAAACATAGACATCACCAGATGGTCAACACCGAAATCAGATTGATTATATTCTTTGCAGCCAAAGATGGAGAAGCTCTATACAGTCAACAAAGACAAGACTGGGAGCTGACTGTGGCTCAGATCATGAGCTTTATTGCCAAATTCAGACTTAAATTGAAGAAAGTGGGCAACACCACTANGCATCCTAAAGGAGATCAGTCCTAGGTGTTCTTTGGAAGGACTGATGCTAAAGCTGAAACTCCAATACTTTGGCTACTTCACATGAAGAGTTGACTCACTGGAAAAGACTCTGATGCTGGGAGGGATTAGGGGCAGAAGGAGAAGGGGGTGATAGAGAATGAGATTGCTGGATGGCATCACCGACTCGATGGACATGAGTTTGGGTGAACTCCGGTTGTTGGTGATGGAAGGGAGCCCTGGCGAGCTGCAATTCATGGGATTGCAAAGAGTCAGACACAACTGAGTACTGAACTGAACTGATGACATCTCTCTGTTATAGGAGAATATGTATTGGTCAGTTAAATATGCAGTTAGCACCCACTATGGTTCCTTCCTTTGCTGGGACCTATAGGAGAAATAAAGTTGCCACCCTTGAAAGAAATTTCAATTCAGTTGAAGAGACAAGATTCATATTAGGGAGAAGTTTCTAACCAAATGTAGATATGTCAAAGTAAGTGAAAACAGCTCAACAGTTTCAAAAAACCAAACAAATGTCAAATGAGTATTTATATGACAAAAATTATTCTAGGTGCAGGCAATACAAAGATGAATAGAACACATTATTTGTACTCAAGAAATTTACAATTCAGCTGGGGAGACAAAGTATAAATATATAATTTTATTATAATGTGATCATTGCTAAGGTACAAGTATGCCAGTAATGAAATGGGAGCAAAAAATTGAATTAAAAAATATAGTTACGGGGAGGGATGGATTGTGAGTTTGAGATTAGCAGATCCAAACTATCATACATAGGATAGATGAACAACAAGGTCCTACTGTAGGGAACTATATCCAATAGACTGTGACAAACCATACTGGAAAAGAATATGAAAAAAAGTGTATATATATATGTATACTTTACACACACACACACTCACACACACACAGTTGTATGGAGAAGGAAATGGCAACCCACTCCAGTACCTTTGCCTGGAGAATCCCATGGACAGAGGAATGGGAGCCTACAATCCATGGGGTCGCAAAGAGTTGGACATGATGGAGTGACACACAGACACACACAAACACATATGCTTTGCTGTACAGCAGAAATGAACACATCTTAAATCAACTATATCTCAACAAAATAAATGTTAAAAAAATAGGCAGGATAGCAAGTTGAAAAAAATGTAGTTAATACTAAAGCAGTAAAGATAGAAATAGATGAACTGTACGTGGCTTGTGTTTAATTCTGCAAATTGTTTTGTGCTAGACTCGATGGACGTGAGTCTGAGTGAACTCTGGGAGTTGGTGATGGACAGGGAGGCCTGGCGTGCTGCAATTCATGGGGTCACAAACAGTCAGACATGACTGAGCGACTGAACTGAACTGAACTGAACTGAGACTCTTCTTCCTGTTTCCCACGATTTATACCAAGTCATTGAGCCTTTACCTAATGACATCCTCTACGTGACCATGGTTCTTTGACAGTTCAGCTTGGCAAACATTTGAGGCCCTCTGTGTGTCAATGTTTAATTCTGCAAATTGTTTTGTGCTAGACTCGATGGACGTGAGTCTGAGTGAACTCTGGGAGTTGGTGATGGACAGGGAGGCCTGGCGTGCTGCAATTCATGGGGTCACAAACAGTCAGACATGACTGAGCGACTGAACTGAACTGAACTGAACTGAGACTCTTCTTCCTGTTTCCCACGATTTATACCAAGTCATTGAGCCTTTACCTAATGACATCCTCTACGTGACCATGGTTCTTTGACAGTTCAGCTTGGCAAACATTTGAGGCCCTCTGTGTGTCAAGCTCTGTGCCAGAGATCCAAAAATACAGAAAAAATGCACAGTTCCTTCCTCAAAGGGGAAGAGGAAGAGAGTTAACATTCGTCAAATGCCCACTTTTGCCAGGCTGTATGCTAGGTTTCTTATATTATCTCATTTAATCCTCACAAAGATCTTATGAGATAAATAATGTTATTCTTTTATAAAAGAAAACACTAAAGCTCAGAGAAGTTAAATAACTAGAGCTGGACATATCTTGAATGAATGGTGACATAAAATAGTTTCTGTTTATAGTGAAATGACTGTATGTTCGCCTTTCAATAGTTAATCTGGCACATTAAATTGAATGACTTTTTAAATATGAAAAATGCCATATATTAATATTTGGGGAAAAAATGAACCTAGCATTAAGGTTTTATAACTTTATTGATTGTTGGATTGAGTTTACCACCAGTTGCATCTATGTTTATAAGTGAAATTGGCTTGTAATTTGTATTTACTTTGTCAAGTATTATGGGGTGACATGGTCATATGCAGAAGCCCTAACCTATAGTACTTCAAACTGTAACTATATAGTTGGAGACAGGGCTTTTAAAGGGATGATGAAGGTAAGATAAGGCTGGTGAGGTGGGCCCTAAACCTTCTGCAGGGGATCTTCCCCACCCAGGGATCAAACCCAGGTCTGCTGCATTGTGGGCGAATGCTTTACCCTCTGAGACACCAGGGAAGCCCAAATCTAAACTCCCTTGTGCTTATGAGAATTTAGACACACAAGAAGAAATTCAAATACAGAAAAGGGGTCAACTGTGCTCAGAGGAAATACCATGTGAGGACACAGTGCAACACAGGCCATCTACAAGTCAAGGAGGGAGGCCGGAATGAAGCCTGTGGACACCTTCATTTTGAACTAATAGCCTCCAGAAGAGTAAGAAAAGAAATTTCTGTTGTTTAAGTTAAAAAAAAAAAAAAAGTAACTGGCTGAAAGTCACACAGCTAATAAGTGGCTGGGTGGATACTTGAATCTGTATTTGTACTCAGGAAAGCGGCCACCTAATGAGAAGACTACGCATTTATACTTCACAGTTCTCTTCAAGAAGATCTGCCATAAAGGGTATGAATAAAATACTCCAAGTCCTTGGAGGAATCCAAAAACACTTCCTCAAAGTGACTCATTTTTTGAGGAATAACGGTGGAACTAGGGCTGAGAGACATTCTAGAAGACAGCACAGAATGGATTCCTAAGAAGACACAGCTACTTATAATGTAATTACTTGAAAATTTTGTTCCATCCCCACAAGGAATCTGAGCTGGAAAAAAAAGTAGTTTTTTTTAAAATTTTAATTTATTTATTTTAATTGGAGTCTAATTACTTTGTAATATTGTGGTTTTTGCCATATATTGACATGAATCAGCCATGGCGTACATGTGTTCCCCATCCTGAATCCCCCCCCGCCCCCATCCCATCCGCCAGGGTCATCCCAGTGCACCAGCCCTGAGCACCCTTTCTCATGCATTGAACCTAGACTGGCGATCCATTTTACATATGATAATATACACGTTTCAATGCTATTCTCTCAAATCATTCTCCCCCTCGCCTTCTCCCACAGAGTCCAAAAGACTGTTCTTTACATCTGTGTCTCTTTTGTTGTCTTGCATATAGGGCCATCATTACTATCTTTGTAGTTTTGTTAGCTATATTTTATGCATTGAACCAGTGAAGTTGCTCAGTTGTGTCCAACTCTTTGCGATCCCGTGGACTGTAGCTTACCAGGCTCCTCCATCCATGGATTTCCAGGCAAGAGTACTGGAGTGGGGTGCCATTGCCTTCTCCAGGAGATCTTCCTGACCTAGGGATTGAACCCAGATCTTTACTGTCTGAGCTACCAGGGAATTGTTTTATCCATTAAGTCATTAAAAATATAATTAGCTGTAATTATTACAAGATTCTGGTTGTTTTCTCATCTCTCCACATATCTTATCTATGCAATAGCCTTGTTGCATTTTTCTCAAAGTAAAGTCTTGAAAATATTAATTTATACCTTGATCTCTCCTGAGAATGTAGCCAGAGGATATTAATCCAGAGACTAGACAAGTAGAATGGTGCCTTTTTTGTGCCAGGTCACTCTGACACCAGTCATCCTAGCTGAGAATTTCTTTCAGTGGCAATCATTCCTCACCTCTGGGTCTATAGAAAACTCCAGATCAGTCTCATTTAGACAAGTGGCCAAAGGACAGCGTTACTACCTTCAAGCCCCAGAAGCTGCTCTCCCTGCCCTCTTCCTTCCCAGTCCTCTGCAGTAGAACTTACCTGAGTGTTTTGAGATCTCTAGGTGTCTCTTTTCTTTTCCTCCAAATTCTGAAAAGTTCCCAAGGCAAACATATCCATTCACCTATCCAGCCATCCACTCATTCACCCAAATCCACAGTCACATCCATCCACCAACCTACCCACCTACAGTCAATAAACATTCATTGAGAAATTATCATGTGCTGGGTATAATGCTGGGTATCTGGGATAGAGATAAGAAACTGACTCTAGAGTGACTAACAGTCCCATATTGTATAGCACTGGGGTGGGGTTGGGTGGGGGACCTCCCAGGGCATGATATTTTCAGTGCTAAAATCAGGAAAGCCCTGGCAAACCAGGATGACTTGGCCACCCTACATTTCTCTCAATGGAATGGGAATACAAGCAACTGTGATCAAACCAAAAAGACAGTGTTTTATTCATCACTAACTCCAGTATACGAAAGAATGTCTAGCACTTAACGAACGTTAATGTCTAGCACTAATGTTGTCTAGTCATCGAGCAGTTGACTGATCAGTGGCAGGAATGACTGACAAAAGTGCTGTAAGAGGATGCTTTGGGAAGGTAGATTCATTATTTAGCAAACACTTATCAAGGGCCTGCTATGTTGACAATACAGTGCTAATCACTAGAGATACAATGATGAGTAAAACCAGACATGGTCCCTGCCTTTATTGGTGCTTACAGTATAAGAAAAAAGTTGATATTTAAATAGTACACCAAAATCAGAGGATACTTTGGGACCACATTGTGGGAGAACTTTCCTGTCTATTGATCAGGTAAGACAATGCTAGAGGAAGTAATATTGAAACTGAGACTTTCAAAAAAAAAAAAGAACGAGTAAGAAATAAGATGGGTAGGGAGTGGGAGAAAGTTAAAAGATTGACCCCAGTCAAATGAGTTCTGGAAAGAGACTTTCCATGTGAGATGTGGCTGTAACAGCAATTCCAGCTTCATCTTCTGAGGTTTCATTTCTCCCCCACAGTATTATTTCACTTTAATACCCAAAATGTATTTCTCTTTAGATATTCCACTCAGGGGTCAAGTCTTCTATCAGGACTCTCTGGCCTCTCTTCTTTCAGACTGATTTGAGCATTCCACCTGGGGAGGTCCAGCTACATGTTCACCAAAACATGTTTTCAAATCTCCTTCTCAGCATAGCACTGGACTATATTTCCCAGCCCTCCTGCATCTAGATGGGGCCACATGACCACATGCTGTGTTACTTCTGCCACAAAATGGTTATGAAAAGGTATATTTTCTCCAATTTGGCTCTCTCTCCCCATATGCCATCTAGGTGATGCTTTAACAGTCTTTAGTAGAGGATGGAACAGGCCTGGATCTCTAAATGACTTTGTGGAGTAAAGCCTCCCTTCCCAAGCTGACCCTCAATAAACCTGAACATGAGCTAGAAATAGTTTATTCTTAACTGTTCTTAACACACACATTTGTCCCTTATATTTGGGAGTTCACATGTTACAGGAAGTAGCCCTACTTACGTTAACTATTACACCATTCTCTACCCTGATCATATTTATCTCTGCACCATTTAAAATCATGCAATGTACTTACTTGTTTATAGGAATGTCTCATCTATTAGAATCTAAGTTCCTTGATATGTCTTACTCCTCTTTGATCCTTAGCACCTAGTACAGTGCCTAGCACATGTAAGTACTTAACTATTCGATGAATGAGTGAATAAATGAATGCATGATTCATAACCCTTTGGAGGGTCTCCACTCTCCCTTTAAAAATCAGGCCCATAATGGAAAAAGCCCCATTCTCTGTTTTTCCTTAGTGCAGCTTCCATTCTCTGAAGGAATTTTACTAAATCCTAAGAGAAAACAGAAAATAATTATAGAAAATAGTAACAGCAGAGTCAGGTTTCCATACCACAGGTTTTGAATTTCGCAAGCCCAGTAAAAGCAGTGAAAAGTTTTCTTTACAGAAATGAAACTATGCCATTTGCAGCAACGTGAATGGGTCTGGAGATTATCATACTAAGTGAAGTAAGTCAGACAAAGACAAATATCACGTGGTATCACTTATACATGGACTCTAAAAAAATGATACAATTGAACTTATTTACAAACAGAATCACAGACTTTGGAAACAAATTTATGGTTACCAAAGGGGAAATAGGGGGAAGGATAAATTAGGAGTTTGGGATTAACATATGTTGCTGTTGTTGCTGTTAAGTCACTTTAGTCGTGTCCGACTCTGTGTGACCCCATAGACGGCAGCCCATCAGGCTCCCCCGTCCCTGGGATTCGCCAGGCAAGAACACTGGAGTGGGTTGCCATTTCCTTCTCCAATGCATGACAGTGAAAAGTGAAAGTGAAGTTGCTCAGTCGTGTCCGACCCTCAGCGACCCCATGGACTACAGCCTACCAGGCTCCTCCATCCATGGGAGTTTCCAGGCAAGAGTACTGGAGTGGGATGCCATTGCCTTCTCCGGGGATTAAGCCATAGAAAAGATGAAAAAATGTCATCTGCACAAACAAGGAGAAACGTAAAAATTACCATGTTAAGTGAAGAAAGTCAGACAGAGAAAGAGAGATATCATATGATATCACTTGCATAGAAAACCAACTTATGGTTACCAAAGAGGAAAAGGGATCAAGGACAAATTAGCAATTTAGGATTAACACATACGCACTACTATATATAAAATAAATAAACAACAAGGGCCTACTGTATAGCACAGGGACATATATTCAATATCATATAATAAATTATAATAGAAAGGATCTGAAAAATAATATAATATGGAATCTAGAAAAATGATACTGATGAACCTATTTGCAGGGCAGCAATGGAAATGCAGACATAGAGAATGGACTTGGGGACACAGCGGGGAGGAGAGGATGGGATAAATTGAGAGAGTAGCATGGAAACCTGTGCATTGCCATATATAAATGGATAGCCAGTGGGAATTCGTAGTGTGATGTAGGGAGTTCAGCTGGGTGCTCTGTGGTAACCTAGAGGGCTGGGATACAGTGGGAGGTAGGAGGGAGGTTCAGGAGGTAGAGAACTTATATATACCTATGGCTGATTCATGTTGATGTACGGCAGAAGCCAACACAATATTATAAAGCAATTATCCTTCAATTAAAAATGAATTTAAAAAGAATATATATATAACTGAATCACTTTGCTGTACACCTGAAATTAATGCATTGTAAATCAACCATAGTTCAATAAAAATATGCAAATAAAGGTGTTATTTACAGAGACCCCAAACTCTCTTTCTTGAGATAGATTTACTGTTTAGGCCTGCTAAATAAATTTTTCCCTGCTCCGACACCTTTCCCATGTATGGCATGCTCCAATTAATACTGTCTCTCTTTACATTCCCTCATAGCTCAGTTGATAAAGAATCCGCCTGCAATGCAGGAGACCCCAGTTCAATTCCTGGATTGGGAAGATCCCCTGGAGAAGGGATAGGCTACCCACTCCAGTGTTCTTGGGCTTCCCTGTGGCTCAGCTGGTAAATAATCTGCCTGCAAAGTGGGAGACCTAGATTCAATTCTTGGGTTGGGAAGATTCCCTGGAGAAGGGAAAGGCTATCCACTTCAGTATTCCGGCCTAGAGAATTCCATGGACTGTATAGTCCATGGGCTCGCAAAGAGTCGGAAACAACTGAGCGACTTTCACTCTCATCTTTACATCCAGGGAACTGAGATGCACTGATGGGCTGATGTGACCATCAGCCAGCAGCTTCTCCTGGTTTTCCTTTACCACCACCTTGCACCCTGCCTGTTGCTTAGTCATGAGGCCCTCCGGATATCTCAGCCCCCAAACTCTCTCACCTCTGCCTCCCCATTTCCAAATATCAGCTGCTAAAATCCTCACTCTGCTGCTTCAAATTTCACAGGCCTTGAAAGGATTCACACTTTCGATTCTGATGTTCGGCCCACAACAATTACCTATTTCTTAGCCAATTTGCTGGAGAGGAATGATTGCATCCTTGATTCTCCAGAACTGGCCCTGGAGCCTTCTCTAAGGGTTTAGGTGCTCTCTTTATCACTCACTCCCCTCTAACACACAATACTCGGAACAGTCCTGCAGAGAGCATTAGAACCCATACAGAGGTTGTTTTGGGAGAATAGAAAGAGGAGGGGTACAGTGTAAATAAGAGGCAGACACAAAACAAGCTTTGAGCAGTTGTTGTGTGAAAAAGAGTATGCTACATTGTGCTGAATATGCTTGTATGATTTACAAGTTTTTGTAAGAGCAAGCAGCTCTTTTTTTCTGTGCTCACTGGGCCAGTAAACACAGCATAAGCTAAAGTAAAAAATAGAACTAGTTCACAATAAACAAACCCTTACTGCATGCTAGTACCTTAGAGTTAAATATGGACACTGCCCTTGCTCTGAGAATAAAGGAGCCATGCTTTCAGCATGGAGCCCTGAACCTAGGATTTATTCCATTGGTTCAACACATTGAAGTCTGTGGCTGAGTGAACAATCATGTATCCTATAAGGAACCCCTAGGGGCTAGTTCGGACTTCCCTCACAGCTCAGTCAGTAAAGAATCTGCCTGCAATGCAGAAGACTTGGGGTCGATTCCTGGGTTGGGAAGATCCCCTGGAAAAGGAAATGGCAATCCACACCAGTATTCTTGCCTGGAAAATCCCATGGACAGAGGAGCCTGGTGGGCTACAATCCATGGGGTTGCAAGATTGGATACGACTTAGCGACTAAACCACCACCAGGGGCTAGTTTTAATTCCTGGCATATAGGACATACTCAGTCGGTGACTGATCAGTAAATAAGTTCTCAGCAAATATTCATTCTTTCATGAAGACCATGTCCTTTAAGAAGCAGAAGACTTGGGGTCGATTCCTGGGTTGGGAAGATCCCCTGGAAAAGGAAATGGCAATCCACACCAGTATTCTTGCCTGGAAAATCCCATGGACAGAGGAGCCTGGTGGGCTACAATCCATGGGGTTGCAAGAGTTGGATACGACTTAGCGACTAAACCACCACCAGGGGCTAGTTTTAATTCCTGGCATATAGGACATACTCAGTCGGTGACTGATCAGTAAATAAGTTCTCAGCAAATATTCATTCTTTCATGAAGACCATGTCCTTTAAGAGTGGAGAGTTGCCAATTCACGACTAGCTGTCAATTCATGATTCATGAGACCCTATCCGCAGCCCTGAAGGGTTTAGATGGTGAGGGAGAGGTGAAAGCATAAGGGAAAAGTCTAGGCCAGCATGACAGACATCAGGGAGGAGACAACTCCTCTTTCTGTCATCCATGGCAGACATTGCTAATTAATCATAGCATTCTACCACTGAGTTCACTTGCATCCTCTGACTCCTTAACACATCATTCAGTTGGAGTGCAGCGTGAAATGTATTTACCACCTGAATCTAGGCTCCCTCGCTTATGGAGAGAGCCATGAATACAGATCCACAAGGAAAGTAAGACACATAGTAAATCAGAAAATCTTCCCGGAATATGCCATCACTTTTGCTTTTTCATACTCATGGTTAAGATTTATTACTGGAATTTATTAAGGATATTAAGATTTAATAAGGATACACAGCCAGATCATAAGGGGAAAATACATAAATGGAATCGAGGAATCTAGGAACAAAGGCCGTGAGTTTTCCTGCTTTTGAACTTCTGAACATGCTGTTTACTCCTCTTGAAATGAAATTTTCCTCCCCTGTCTCTTTTGGTGAATTCCTAGTCATCCTTCAATTTTGTATCCATTCAGCCAGTCTTTGCCTTTTGGTTGGGGCATTCAACCCCTTTGTGTTTAAGGTAATTATTGATAAGTATGATCCCGTTGCCATTTACTTTATTGTTTTGGGTTTGGGTTTATACACCCTTTCCATGTTTCCTGTCTAGAGAATATCCTTTAGCAATTGTTGGAGAGCTGGTTCGGTGGTGCTGAATTCTCTCACCTTTTGCTTGTCTGTAAAGCTTTTGATTTCTCCTTCATATTTGAATGAGATTCTTGCTGGGTACAGTAATCTGGGCTGTAGGCTATTTTCTTTCATCACTTTAAGTATGTCTTGCCATTCCCTCCTGACCTAAAGAGTTTCTATTGAAAGATCAGCTGTTATCCTTATGAGAATCCCCTTGTGTGTTATTTGTTGTTTTTCCCTTGCTGCTTTTAATATTTGTTCTTTGTGTTTGATCTTAGTTAATTTGATTAATATGTGTCTTGGGGTGTTTTGACTTGGGTTTATCCTGTTTGAGACTCTCTGGGTTTCTTGGACTTGGGTGATTATTTCCTTCCCCATTTTAGGGACGTTTTCAACTATTATCTCCTCAAGTATTTTCTCATAGTCTTTCTTTTTGTCTTCTTCTTCTGGAACTCCTATAATTCAAATTTTGGAGCATTTCATATTGTCCTGGGGATCTCTGAGATTGTCCTCATTTCTTTTAATTCATTTTTCTTTTTTCCTCTCTGATTCATTTATCTCTACCATTCTATCTTCTATTTCACTAATCCTGTCTTCTGCTTCCATTATTCTACTATTTGTTGCCTCCAGAGTGTTTCTGATCTCATTTATTGCATTATTCATTATATATTGACTCTTTTATATTTCTTTTAGGTCCTTGTTAAACCTTTCTTGCATCTTCTTAATCCTTGTCTCTTGGCTGTTTATCTGTGATTCCATTTTGACTTCAAGATTTTGGATCATTTTCACTATCATTATTCAGAATTCTTTATCAGGTAGATTCCCTATCTCTTCCTCTTTTGTTTGGTTTGGGGGCATTTATCCTGTTCCTTTACCTGCTGGATATTCCTCTGTCTCTTTGTCTTGGTTATATTGCTGCGTTTGGGGTGGCCTTTCTGTATTCTGACAGTTTGTGGAGTTCTCTTTATTATGGAGTTTCCTCGCTGTGGATGGGGTTGTATCAGTGGCTTGTCAAGGTTTCTTGGTTAGGGAAGCTTGTGTCAGAGTTCTGGTGGCTGGAGCTGGATTTCTTCTCTCTGGAGTGCAATGAAGTGTCCAGGAATGAGTTATGAGATGTCAGTGGTTTTGGAGTAACATTGAGCTGCCTGTATATTGAAGCTCAGGGCTATGTTCCTGTGTTGCTGGAGAATTTGTGTGGTATGTCTTGCTCTGGAACTTGTTGGCCCTTGGGTGGTGCTTGGTTTCAGTGTAGGTATGGAGATGTTTGATGAGTTCCTATTGAATAATATTCCCTGAAGTCAGGAGTTCTCTGATGTTCTCAGGACTTGGACTTAAGCCTCCTGCTTCTGGTTTTCAGTTTTATTTTTATAGTAGCCTCAAGACTTCTCCATCTATATAGCACCAATAATAAAACATCTAGGTTAGAGATGAAAAGTTTCTCCACATTGAGGGACACCCAGAGAGGTTCACTGAAATTCATCCAGTGATTTCCATCTCAGTTTCAGAATTGTGTACCTGTTTCTTTTCCTTTGTGTAGAGGTTCTTGTGTCTGAAGTGCAGCAAGTCAGCTGCCAAGGTGCTGAGGTTTGCAGTGGAGAAAAGGTGTGTTTGCAAGGTAGCTGAGATAGGAGAACAAACCTCAGATCTACTTCCTGGAAGAGGGAGGGCTTGGGATACTTATGAGATAAAGATGAGGCGTGGGGAGTGTCCATGCCTACATTTTCAAGGCCTGCTCTCAATCTCAGTTCAGTCACTCAGTCATGTCCAACTCTTTGGGATCCCATGAATTGCAGCACACCTATAGATATTCAAATAAAATAATCACCTAAACACCGCCAAATGGTTATTTATTTTAAATGCCAATATGGGTAAGTCTCTTTGACATGGAAAAAGAGAATTGATGTATACTTATGACACTAAATAATTAAGTTCCAGTTGTCGAGCAGGAATTCCAGGGAAGTTCAGTTAAGCAGCATTTATCTAGCACCTATTGTCCAGCACCATGGATAGTTCTGCAAGAATCACAGTAGATGAGAAATTTATACTATATCCAGGTTTGGAATTCAACTTTCCTCTCTAAGGAAACGGAATTTAACTTTTTAAATAATAAGGTATTTAGTAAGTATAAAAGTGATAGAACACAATTCCATGGTAATGGTACTTACTGATAAAAGTCTGACTGACTATAAGGATGAGTGAATGAGATGCTCATGAAAATGAGTATGAAGAAATAAGTGTTAAGAAGTTCATGAATTGAATAGAGATGGCTTCTATGGATAAAAAGTCTATTACTTAGATATTTTGGGAAGGTATAACTTTAAGTATCTTATTCAAATTTAATATTTTCATAGTCCAAAATTTTACCGATTATTTTTTAAGGAGAAAGAAAATTATTGTGAAAATATGTTTCCTGATTTGGGGCTTGGAAATTGAAGTCACCATACTTAATCAGTGTATATTTTAATAAATAACTGATGGATTTTAAGGTCTTGGGTTATATATGTTTCCTTTCAGACAACATAAACTGTATGAGATTAATTTACACAAGAACATACTCTATACTAAATATCAAATATTTGAAATAAGAGGATTTATGAGAGGTTTTATGCTTTCTATTTTAGCATGGCTGTCCTCTTTCACTTATCTATCTATATATATATATATTTGTTTTTCCTTCTATAACAGATCAACAAATTTTACCTGAGTAATAAAGCATTTATTCAATTCTGATTTATTCTGAGTGGTTTGTGTCAGTGACTGCAATTCACAAGATCTGTCTGCTGTTTGTCTACTCAGGGGTCTTAAAAGCTGCCCAGAGAACAATTGTATCTAATCCTCTTCTTTAACTCATCCCCAGAGAGTCTTCATTGAGTTGGTCTGTGAAATTGCTTGGGTGCTAGCACTTAAAAACAGGGACTTAGAAAGATGGAGAGAGGAAAAAGAGGGGGGAGAGGATTGAGAGGGGTGGAAAGAATAAGAGCAGGAGAGAGTTTTAATTTGGTCTGGTGGGAACAAATTTTTGATGTGCAGGTTAGGGGTAGGTGTTTCCTCTTAGAATGAAATAAGCAATAATGATGGGTTAGCAAAAGGTCCTGGTTTATTTAAGGAAATGTAGCAATTTTCTCAATTGAGATATAATCTCACAGGAGGAAGCTCCATAAATAATCTCAATGTGTGGCTTAACAGCTGTCTTTTGCAGCTACCAACATTTTTAATACGGTGGGAAAAGATGGAAAGCGCCTTTGTGGAGTCTTCTTCATTTATCTCTTCTTTCAATACACACACACACATACACCCCTACACAGGGTAACTGTTTTAATGATTAATCCTTCAGACTTCATTTGAAACAGATTAAAAAAATAATAAAAGATGCTAGCAAAAACCACAGCTCCAACTGGCAGGTGGAGCAGACCTATAAAGGGCTCTTATCTCCTGCCCATCATCTCCAATTGTCTTGTTTACCCCCCTGAATCCAGATCAGGCACCATTACTGCACTCAGTGTCCACATCACTCTTGTGAAGGAAAAATTAATTCTGAATTACTGGCCCCATAACTGCCTGTTCTTCACATTATCTGTCAGAAAAATAAGCAGACAATAGCCAGCTAAGTGGATTTCTTAGCTGCCATTCAGTAAAGAAGGGACAGGTGTTCAATAGGGCTTCTTTCTTTTCTCCACTGCTATTTAACAATACATACAGGAGGAATTTAATTGCCTGCACCCACCTGCCCTCCTGTCATTTCTTGGTTTTATTGGTTTTAATGAAAATATTAAGTGTACTCTAAGAACAGCAGATGGGTGACATTTTGATTGAAACATACAAGGAAATGTGTAATAGAGGCAGGCACTATTACAGTTATAACAGAAACCGAAAGAAGTAACATCCAGAACAACATTTTTGCTATTGTTATGTAAATAGTAGTCCTGAGAAGGGTAACTGGTAACTGAAAAAATATGGTTGTCCAAAAAAAAAAAAAAAAATCTTTCACCTTGGCTACCTGACTTTTTTTCCCTACAAGAATAAAGTAGTCAGGCTTTGTCATGTTTTCTTTTATTAGCTACCTCTTAGGTAGCATCCATGGTCAAATACGCTTTGTAATACTGTTCCTCTTCTTTGGAGTCAGAATACATTAAAGTTTCTAGTTGCCAACATCCGCTGGATCATAGAAAAAGCAAGAGAGTTCCAGAAAAACATCTATTTCTGCTTTATTGACTATGCCAAAGCCTTTGACTGTGTGCATCACAGTAAACTGTGGAAAATTCTGAAAGAGATGGGAATACCAGACCACCTGAGCTGCCTCTTGAGAAATCTGTATGCAGGTCAGGAAGCAACAGTTAGAACTGGACATGGAACAACAGACTGGTTCCAAACAGGAAAAGGAGTATGTCAAGGCTGTATATTGTCACCCTGCTTATTTAACTTCTATGCAGAGTACATCATGAGAAATGCTGGACTGGAAGAAACACAAGCTGGAATCAAGATTGCTGGGAGAAATATCAATAACCTCAGATATGCAGATGACACCACCCTTATGGCAGAAAGTGAGGAGGAGCTAAAAAGCCTCTTGTTGAAAGTGAAAGAGGAGAGTGAAAAAGTTGGCTTAAAGCTCAACATTCAGAAAACGAAGATCATGGCATCTGGCCCCATCACTTCATGGGAAATAGATGGGGAAACAGTAGAAACAGTGTCAGACTTTGTTTTTTTGGGCTCCAAAATCACTGCAGATGGTGACTGCAGCCATGAAATTAAAAGGCGCTTACTCCTTGGAAGAAAAGTTATGACCAACCTAGATAGTATATTCAAAAGCAGAGACATTACTTTGCCGACAGGAGAGTGAAAAAGTTGGCTTAAAGCTCAACATTCAGAAAACGAAGATCATGGCATCTGGCCCCATCACTTCATGGGAAATAGATGGGGAAACAGTAGAAACAGTGTCAGACTTTGTCTTTTTGGGCTCCAAAATCACTGAAGATGGTGACTGCAGCCATGAAATCAAAAGGCGCTTAATCCTTGGAAGAAAAGTTATGACCAAACTAGATAGTATATTCAAAAGCAGAGACATTACTTTGCCGACTAAGGTTCGTCTAGTCAAGGCTATGGTTTTTCCTGTGGTCATGCATGGATGTGAGAGTTGGACTGTGAAGAAGGCTGAGTGCCGAAGAATTGATGCTTTTGAAGTGTGGTGTTGGAGAAGACTCTTGAGAGTCCCTTGGACTGCAAGGAGATCCAACCAGTCCATTCTGAGGGAGATCAACCCTGGGATTTCTTTGGAAGGAATGATGCTAAAATTGAAGCTCCAGTACTTTGCCACCTTATGCGAAGAGTTGACTCATTGGAAAAGACCCTGATGCTGGGAGGGATTGGGGGCAGGAGGAGAAAGGGACGACAGAGGATGAGATGGCTGGATGGCATCATGGACTCAATGGACGTGAGTCTGAGTGAACTCCGGGAGTTGGTGATGGACAGGGAGGCCTGGCGTACTGTGATTCATGGGGTCTCAAAGAGTTGGACACGACTGCGCGACTGAACTGAACTGAACTGAACTGAGGGAGAACTTCGATGCATTGCCAAAAGTGTGGGATGAAGCAAAAATAGCAGTTTGTTGCAGCTGACCAGGTAGAACAGGGACTAGTGACCTTTCTCACCAGCCAGCAAAGACTTTTGTTTGAACCCATCTCCCAGACTCAAAATAGAGAAAGAAAAATGTCAGAGTGAAAATCATGCTGTGTATCATCCTCAGTGCATATGATGACTTTAATTTTTACTGTATTTCAATCTTGTTCATTATGACAATAGCTTATTTTGTAATAAACATAAAATAAAACACCATCCTTTCCACATGCATGCTCGGTATGTGTGTGCTTGGTTGCTTAGTCCTGTCTGACTCTTTTTGACTCTGGACTAAAGCCTGCCAGGCTTCTCTGTTCATGGGCTTTTCTAGGGAAGAATGCTAGAGTGGGTTGCAATTTCCTCCTCCAGGGGAACTTCCCAATCCGAGGATCAAACCCATGTCTTCTGCCTGTATATCATTCATTGCAGGCAGAGTTTTTACCACTTGAGCCACCTGGAAAGATGTGCATGTTCATATATGCACACAAGTATACAAATTATACCTTCAAATTTAAATTGCTAGTATTAGAAAATAAAGATCCCAGAAATTTCCCACATTTCTATTTAAAAGTTAGAGTATTTTCCAGTGTGTGTTGAGTGGCAGAGAAGAACAAGTGTCTGTCATTGAGAAGGTTCCTGAATGTATGTGCTATGCTAAGTCACTTCAGTCATGTCTGACTTTTTGTGATCCTATGGATTGTGTAGCCCACCAGGCTCCTCTGTCCGTGGGATTCTCTAGACAAGAATACTGGAATCGGTTGCCATGCCCTTCTCCAGAGGATCTTCCTGACCCAGGAATTGAACCCACATATATAGCGGTGTAAATGGGTAGGTAGTGTGCATACTTCTTCTTTAGTAAGAATTTCTCTATTCATCCATGATTTTTAAAAACAAGAAAAGTTTACAATATATTTCAATGCTAAAAGGTAAAGTAAAATTTCAGCACATGTGACAGGACATGTGTCACATACTTGACTTGTACATACATGAAATTGTCCTCAGGAGTTTTTGCCCAGCACACACTTAGATGAATGATCTCATTCATTCATCCATTTATTCATTCATCCTTCTATCCATCCACCCATCTACCCACTGCAACTTTTCGCTGCAAGTTGTAGAATATTCAGCTAAAATTACCCTAAGAAATGAATGTCGTTTGTTGACACTAACAGGATACCCTGAGGGAGGGCAGTTCTATGTTTGATCTAGTGAGTTAGCACAGTCATCAAAAACCCAGCATTTTTTTCCTTTCTTTTTATTCATGTAAGCTTCTTTTTCATATTTAAGCTTCCCTCTCTTGATTGCAAATTGACTACAAGTGCCACATTTTAAAAAGGCAATATTCAAAGGTAGGGAATTTGAGCATCTTTATTTTTATTTCAGAAGCAAATCCAAGAAAGCCAGATCCCATTGACAGAAATGGGTCATAGGCCCTTCCTTTAATTAACTCTGGAAAAGTGCAGCTTGGGATTTCCATTATTAACTGGGACCAATCGTGATTCTGGCTGTGCCAGTGGTATGGTGATAAACGTGTTAATACCTTGCTCTCTGGGGAGAAAGAAAAATCAAACACTGATTGTAGCTTTGGCTGATTTCTGTGGTGCAAATACTCTCATCATGGCTGATGATTTCAAGCTATTAACTTGACTCCACTAAGGCCGAGTTGGGAAGAAAGGTGCATAACTGGCTCCTTCAAACCAATGTGAGCTTTCTCCTGTACTCCATCCACCAGGGTGGGTCCATATTCCCTAAGCCTAATGCCACCCAATATTGAGCTAATTAGTAGATTATTTTAGAGATTAATGGGGGAAACTTTGGGGCATGTTACCTACAGTGTCTGCCACATTCATTTGTTCATTCATTTCACACATAATTTTGCTGCTGTTAGGTATCAGGTATTAAGTATGAGACATCTTTGAGGGAACTGCCTTGTCTGTGCTGCTTTATCAGGGAGTCTGCTCATCCCACACTGAAGTGGTGAGCAACATACTCTATGGGTGTTCCTGCTCTTCCTCCACTCATACCGACCTGAAAGAAAGTATGTGCAAGCTGATGACAGGGTCCTGCACAGGGAGAGGCTGGACAAATCAGACATTTTCTGTGAGCAATTGAAGTCATTTATCCATTGGATCATTGAAAAAGCAAGAGAGTTCCAGAAAAACATCTACTTCTGCTTTATTGACTATGCCAAAACCTTTGACTGTGTGCATCACAACAAACCATGGAAAATTCTTATAGAGATGAGAATACCAGACCACCTGACCTGCCTCTTGAGAAATCTGTAGCAGGTCAGGAAGCAATAGTTAGAACTGGTCATAAAACAACAGACTGGCTCCAAATTAGAAAAGGAGTATGTCAAGGCTATATATTGTCACCCTGCTTATTTAACTTATATGCAGAGTACATCATGAGAAACGCTGGACTGGAAGAAACACAAGCTGGAATCAAGATTGCTGGGAGAAATACCAGTCACCTCAGATATGCAGATGACACCACCCTTATGGCAGAAAGTGAAGAGGAACTGAAAAGCCTCTTGATGAAAGTGAAAGAGGAGAGTGAAAAAGTTGGCTTAAAGCTCAACATTCAGAAAATGAAGATCATGGCATCTGGTCCCATCACTTCATGGGAAATAGATAGGGAAACAGTGGAAACAGTGTCAGACTTTATTTTGGGGGGCTCCAAAATCACTGCAAATGGTGACTGCAGCCGTGAAATTAAAAGATGCTTATTCCTTGGAAGGAAAGTTATGATCAACCTAGATAGCATATTAAAAAGCAGAAACATTACTTGCCAACAAATGTCCATCTAGTCAAGGAATGGTTTTTCTAGTGGTCATGTATAGATGTAAGAGTTAGACTGTCAAGAAAGCTGAGTGCCAAAGAATTGATGCTTTTGAACTGTGGTGTTGGAGAAGACTCTTGAGAGTCCCTTGGACTGCAAGGAGGTCCAACTAGTCCATCCTAAAGATCAGTCCTGCGTGTCCTTTGGAGGGACTGATGCTAAAGCTGAAACTCCGATATTTTGACCACCTAATGTGAAGAGTTGACTCACTGGAAAAGACCCTGATGCTGGCAGGGATTGGGGGCAGGAGGAGAAGGGGACAACAGAGCATGAGATGGCTGGATGGCATCACCGACTCGATGGACATTAGTTGACTGAACTCCAGGAGTTGGTGATGGACAGGGAGGCCTGGTGTGCTGCGATTCATTGGGTCGCAAAAAGTTGGACACGACTGAGCAGCTGAACTGAACTGATGATAGTCATCACTGGATCATTAATATGAGAGACAGCTTGGAGGAGTAATACGAGGGGAGGAAGATAATTTATGAGGTTGTTATACGGGTTCATGGTGGAGAGATTGGAAACCAAACACTGATGTGGAAATAGAGTTACCCAAATGATAACAACCAAAGGTTTTTATTCATAACTTACTGTAACAAGGAAGTCAGCCATCACTTGGCATTTGGTTGATACTCAAAGGCAGGCAGAAAAGAAAGAAAGCTTTATTGTGGAAAGAAAGGGAAGATCTCTGATATCTTTGATTGGAAGAAGTTGACATACACAACCTATAGGCAGCTAAATAGAAGCATGACATTTATGTAATTGGTTCAGTTCAGTTGAGTCGCTCAGCTGTGTCCAACTCTTTGCAACCCCTTGACTGCAGCACACCAGGCTTCCCTGTCTATTACCAATTCCTGGAGTTTACTCAAACTCATGTCCATTGAGTTGGTGATGCCATCCAACCATCTCTTCCTCTGTCATCCCCTTCTCCTCTCACCTCCAATCTTTCCCAGCATCAAGGTCTTTTCCAGTGGGTCAGTTCTTCACATCAGGTGGCCCAAGTATTGGAGCTTCAGTTTCAGCATCAGTCCTTCCAATGAATATTCAAGACTGATTTCCTTTAGGATGGACTGGTTGGATCTCCTTGCTGTCCAAGGGACTCTCAAGAGTCTTCTCCAACACCACAGTTCAAAAGCATCAATTCTTTGGCACTCAAAGAATTTCTTTATGGTCCAACTCTCACATCCATACATGACCACTGGAAAAACCATAGCTTTGACTGAAGGGATCTTTTTGGGAAAGTAATGTCTCTGCTTTTTAATATGCTATCTAGGTTGGTCATAACTTTTCTTCCAAGGAGCAAGGGTCTTTTAATGTCATGGCTGCAGTCACCATCTGTAGTGATTGGTTAGGGATGCATATTTATTTTCTCTGATTGGTCTGAAATTGAAAATAGAAGTAAAATTAGAGAAGCTTTTAATTGTTAATCAAGTCCTGGCCATTTTGAGTCATTAGTTTCAGGGATGATTATTTGGCTTCCTTGACTGTTCATACAGATAGCAGTCAGACTTCTTGGACTAATTATTACAGATAGTAAGTTGGCTTCTTAGACTGATTCCCGAACACTTCAGATCAGAGTTTCATTCTTATGTACATTCTGGCTACTCTTTTACTGTGTGTCTAGTCTGTAAGTGGGTAATGTAGTCTAAGAGGATTACAAGGGAACACTGAAATAGAGAACATCGATATTTGGGATGTATAACTTGGTTGTGGTCACATATGGCAAATCTCAGCCCAATCTAGTGCAATTACTAATTTACAAAATCGCACCTAAACTAACTGATATACTGCTAGGATAAGAGGTGGATGCATGACACCGAAAATTCCTACTTTAAGAGCAAAAGTATTGAAAAGACTGATGCTGAACTGAAGCTTCAGTACTTCAGCTACCAGATTCAAAGAGATGACTCATTGGAAAAGACCCTGATGCTGGGAAAGATTGTAGGCAAAAGGAGAAGAAGGCAGCAAAGGATAGATGGTTAGATAGCATCACCAACTCAATGGACATGAATTTAAGCAAACTCTGGGAGGTAGTGGAGGACAGAGGAGCCTGATGTGCTGCAGACCATGGGGTCACGTAGAGTCAGACATGACTTGCCAACTGAACATTAACAAGAAGAAACTAGATTAACATATACTACCATGTTATATGCCATAATCTCCACAGTAGAGGGAAAAAACTCCATTGTTTGCCCTTCAAAATACCATATCCTGTCCTGATAGTATGCTCCTTTTCATCAAGTGGCATTATGATTTTCCTACTACTGTGAACTTTACTCTGGTATATTCTGTACAAACTTGAAACTAAGAATGAAATAGAAACTGAGAGGATAGAATAGTTTTTGTTTGGATGAACTGCCTGAACCTGTATTTCCCATGTCAAGGAAAGATACTTCTTTATCCCTTCATGCCATCTAAAGTATATTTTTCTTACTGGATTAAAAGAAATATTGGGTAATTTAATTTGAGACACTGGATGAAATGTTAGTAAATTTTCAAATTTGGTTCTAGTAATATGGATGAATGTCTGAAGATTTAAAAGCTATTAGCCGAGCATGAAAGCCTGGCAAAAACTACAAATGAAATACAGCTAATGATTTTATCGGCTTGGTCACTGGCACCCGTGAAAGCACAGAAAGTAAATACTGATGACGTGAAAGTGCATTTTGTTTATGTTTTCAATATTTATTTATTTGTTTAATTAGGCTGTGTTGGGTCTTAGTTGCGGCCTGTGGAATCTCCATTGCGTCATGTGAATCTTTCGTTGTGGCGCACAGTCTCGGGAGCTGTGGTGCGTGGGCTTTGTGGCTCCATGGCATCTGGGATCTTAGTTCCCCTCCTAGGCACTGAACCTGTATCCCTTGAACTGCGAGGTGGACTCTTAACCACTAGGCTACCAGGGGAATTCCTGTAAGTGCTTTAAAAGAAAAAAAAAGTAGGGGAAAGAGATTTTTTAAAAATTTCTAGTAAATTGCTTCAAAATGTCAAAAGCAAAGTATTTCCTCTCCTTCAAATAGTTATTTTCACCCAGCCAGTAACAAAGCCTGGGGGGAGGGGAATCTTCTTGCCTAGAACTAAGGCCTTTTGGACCCCAGCCTCTTATTTAACCTGGCCAGAGTCTTCACATTCTATAGAGAAGTTGCACTTCAGTGAACACCTTACAATGCCTAATACTAAAACCCTTTCACTTCAGCAGTTAAAGCGTCTGCCTCCAATGTGGGAGACCCGGGTTCTATCCCTGGGTCGGGAAGATCCCCTGGAGAAGGAAATGGCAATCCACTCCAGTATTCTTGCCTGAAGAATCCCATGGACGGAGAAGCCTAGTAGGTTACAGTCTATGGGGTCGCAAAGAGTCAAACACGACTGAGCGACTTCACTTTCACCTTCACCTTCACTTCATAATTTCTTCAGGTTGTTTTCTCTCACTGAAAACTATTGGGAGAAATAGTTTAGGACTAGAGCATTTTCTGTCACCTCCCTCATACACAGGGGCTTTAAAAGGAAAAAAAAAAACCTCATGTAGTTGAAATTTCCTCCCATGTTGGGGTTCATCCTCCCCTTCAACCCTCTCTATGCCTCCCAGAGCTAACTACCTGGTGTCAGAACTCATGAGAAACCATGACCAAAACCTCACTATGATCTTTGGGAGGAAAATACTAACCTTAGGCCTCAAGGTTGAGCTTGTGCTCTGGTTTTACTAACTGACAATATAAAAAAAATATGCATAATCATGTGGATCAGATGCTGCAAATTGCTTTTCATTTTTAACTGGGCTCTCCAGTTAATCAAAAAAGTAGACTATCAAGACCTCATTTCTATATAACCACATAGCCCAAAATAAGATCTGCAGAAGGTACTCAGACTGTTGACCACAGAAAACTCCTATGTTCCTGCTTCTTGAGAAGATGGAGAAATAGTAAGAACCCAGATAGCTCAGGAGCAGAACTGTCATGTTGCATTAAACTCATGATTCAGAGCACCTCCCTCATTAAAATTCTTCAGCATCTCCACGCAGTGGAGGATAGAGTTCATGCTCTTGGCCAAGCAAGTTCAGCCTTTTAACGACTTTGGCCCTTAGCCACTTCTCCAGCTTCTTCTGCCCTCAACACCCCCCTCAGACCCCCCCCAAACTCCACTGCCCCCAGTGCTCCTCTCTAGCCATAGAGTAATTGAGGTTGCTTTTCACTCATACTTTGCCTGACCAGCTCTTCCATTTCTCAAGAACTTAAGCCATTATTATTTCTGCTATGAAACTTCCTCTGACTTCCCTTCTTTTGTCCCAAAGAATTCTTCCTCTTCTTCCTTTATTCTACCACCATTTCCTATATTCAGTCAATAATCTTTGTGCTTTTATGTTTACTGCAGATGTCTCTCTTCTCTCCTAGAAGAAGAGCCCCTTGAAAGCAGTAAATGCATCTGTCATCACTCACTTTCAGAGCCAAGCACATTCCCTGGCACAGTAGTAGGTACCTAATGACATTTACTGAACAAATTAACTAATGTGTGACAGAGGCTGTCCCAAGTTCTGCCTCTGAAAATAGACCTGTGTGCTTGTCACCCAGTCACGCCTGATTCTTCATGACCCCATGGACTGCAGCCCGCCAGGCTCCTCTGTCCATGTGGGTTCTCCAGGCAAGAAAACTGAAGTGGATTGTCCTGCTTTCCTCCAGAGAATCTTCCCAACACAGGGATCAAACCCAGGTCTCCCACATTGAAGGCAGATTCTTTACCATTTGAGCTACCAGGATAAGCCCAATACAATAGATATAAAATTAAAAAAAAAGTGGGGGGGATATGCCCAAATAATTTTAGTTTTCCTTGTTAAAGCATTGTAAAAATAGCATTTGTAAATGTAACTAAAGCTTTTACAATATAGATGTTTTTAAGCCAGCACAAACTCTTTAGATAGTGAAATGCAAATTCATTTCATACTTTGTAAACATTTAATTAATCTCAAAATTGGGGGGGGACACTTTGGGCATAATATCAGTTCCTAAAATCTGTGTAAGTCCAGTTAAGTTTTATATTGTTTTGCTTCTTTATGTGGAGAAGGCAATGGCACCCCACTCCAGTACTCTTGCCTGGAAAATCCCATGGACGGAGGAGCCTGGTGGGCTGCAGTCCATGGGGTTGCGAAGAGTCGGACACGACTGAGCGACTTCACTTTCACTTTTCACTTTCATGCACTGGAGAAGGAAATGGCAACCCACTCCAGTGTTCTTGCCTGGAGAATCCCAGTGACGGGGGAGCCTGGTTGGCTGCCATCTATGGGGTCGCACAGAGTCGGACACGACTGAAGTGACTTAGCAGCAGCAGCTTCTTTATGATTTCCTTGTCATATTTTATGCTTTTGGAAGGTTGAAAAATAATTACTTTAAAAGAGAGTCCCTTGGACTGCAAGGGGATCCAACCAGTCCATTCTGAAGGAGATCGGCCCTGGGATTTCTTTGGAAGGAATGATGCTAAAGCTGAAGCTCCAGTACTTTGGCCATCTCATGCGAAGAGTTGACTCATTGGAAAAGACTCTGATGCTGGGAGGGATTGGAGGCAGGAGGAGAAGGGGACGACCAAGATTAGATGGCTGGATAGCATCACTGACTCCATGGGCGTGGGTCTGGGTAAACTCCGGGAGCTGGTGATGGACAGGGAGGCCTGGCGTGCTGTGATTCATGGGGTCACAAAGAGTTGGACACGACTGAGCGACTGAACTGAACTGAACTGAATAGGAACTGACTGACACATGGAATTTGGAATTCTGGCTAGAGCTGTGTCTAGCAGTTCAAATGATGCCATTAGAAATCTCACACTTTCCAATGGCAACTTTAGTCTCCCTTTGGATTTCCAGTAAGTGATCCCTGTATTTCTTTCCCTGTAGCATAAACACAAGTCATGTAGATGACTCATTGGCTTGGCTTGTGTCCCATGTCCCCCCCTTCCCTGCCCGATCAGCCACTATGACATTGGACCCTGATTGGATAGAATATGTCATTAACATATCCTCCCACTAGGGATGGTGTGGGATTCATTCTGGTGTACTCTGAGAACTGCATGTTTTAAAAATGCAAAATAGATAATTTCCCCAGAGAGATGCCAAATAAACAACACAAAATAAAAATATTTTGGCTTATCACAAAAGATGCTTGCTGTTTCCACAACTGTTCTATGTATCCCTCAAAGCAATCAGAATGTCATAAAGTGTGCAGTATTAAAATGGCCATCATGTTATAGAAGGCAATAACATTTTGTTTTGCTCCTAAACATTGGTTCTAAACATTAGATGATATATGTATTTCTTTTTTGTTTTTCCCCTCCATAAAGCTTTATCTTGAGAAAATATTTATGATAATTCTTTGCTCCCATTCATGAATCACAGTTGATTGCTTTGGGCCCAGGATTCTCTGATGAGAGTTCAACTTTTTCTTGAATGCTTTGCACTAAGATCACTTGCCACCTTTCTGCTCATTTTCGCAATTTCCAAACTTTTCCTATTATTTATCCTACCTTCTCCATCTGAGGATGGAACACTCAGAGGAGTTTACTGTAATATTTAAGCTACGTTTTTTGTTCTTATTTTCTTCAAAGTCATTTGGCATATCACATCATCAATAACAGTTATGATGAACTTAATAGTAACAACAAAATATCCAAGCTTAACAACCCTTGCTCTTTTTATATGGAGTGATAGTTTTCATATTTTAAGTGTCAGTTATCATATTCTAATTTTCAGAGCCACAGATAGACTTGGGGGATGTGACTATGAGAAAAGGAATTTCTACTTGTGGAGTACAACATTAGTGGGGAAAACTTCATTCCTAAATGAGACAGAACCTGACTGCAGCCGAAGTATCATCACCAAATATCCATTTGAAATTCATCTCACCATATGGAAATAAGGTTTCCTTCTCAGCAAGGAAACCTTATTTCCTTTGACCAGTTATACAAAGAAAACTATACAGAAGAGTTAAATGCTTCAATAATCATATGGCTAATTGGAAACTTCCCAGTCACCAACTACAACAAATCAATATTTTTTAATTTCTAGAAATTTTAATAGTAATGAACTGTGAGTAGATTTTATAAACATCTGATCATTCATATTGTGAATAATGGAAATTACAGCAAATGAAACTTAAATCTTATAAATGTTTTTGTATCCTTGCATTTCACATGAAATCAGCTGATGAAAAGTCTATCTAACCTGAAATGGTGTTTTTTTTTTTTTTTTAAAGTAAAATTCCTATTAAGATAGACTGTTAAGAAAATCCCTTACATGGAGCTTGAGAGCCTCCTGACCTCCATTTTTGCTTCTCATGGGAAGCAGTTCAAACGAAAAGACTTTAATTATTATGCACAAGCAGCCTATATAAAAATCTCTGACTCTTTGCAGAGACAAGCTCTCTATTTGCAATTAGGGAAAAGAACACGTAATGTCTCTGAGTCCTCTGTCATTCATCTCTTACTCATTTGCTTTTTTGGTATACCTATAGCATCATTCTGTTTTCTTTTTCTGGAAATAATTAAGGGAAAACTTATCAGAGGTATCAAAAAGAAGAAAGAAGATATGATTGTAAGTCACAATGGATATTTTCATTCTGCATTGAGCAAGACAGCTTCCCATTAGTATTTTATTGATTACCCCATGGGGACTTGACTGTAGACAACAGGGATATCCCTCTGAGGGCTACCCATTTTAGCTCTATGATCTAGTCCTATAGGAGTAATGGAGTCTAGAAACTGTGCAGGCAGCTGAATGTTATATGCATATATGTATATATATGTTATATATGTATATATATATATATATATATACACACTCAAAAGTGTTTTGGTTTAAAGCCACTAAGGTAAGTGTTTAATAGATGTGATATTTCACTGGGTTAGGTAGTAGTATGTAGTTACCATTTGTTACCTAAAATTTTGAATGCTGCTGCTAAGTCGCTTCAGTCGTGTCTGGCTCTTGTGTGACCCCATAGACAGCAGCCCACCAGGCTCCCCCGTCCCTGAGATTCTCCAGGCAAGAACGCTGGAGTGGGTTGCCATTTCCTTCTCCAATGCATGAAAGTGAAAAGTGAAAGTGAAGTCTCTCAGTCGTGTCCAACTCTTTGCAACCCCATGGACTTCAGCCTACCAGGCTCTTCTATCCATGGGATTTTCCAGGCAAGAGTACTGGAGTGGGGTGCCATCACCTTCTCCAAAAACCTTGAATAAGATAGGTTAATATTGGAGCCTTCATTTATCTCACATCAGTGATACATTAAAAAACTATTCAATTTTATTTATTTTTAATAAGAAACTCTGAATAATATTTATTTTTGAAGTTTCAGTGGAAATAATGAAATGTAGTATCAATATTACTTGAAAGATTTTTTAATTGGAGGATAATTGCTTTATAATGTTGTGTTAGTTTCTGCTATACAACAGTGTGAATCAGCCATAAGTTTACATATATCCTCTCCCTGTTGAGCCTCCCTCCTATCACCCTCCCATCCCACCTCTCTAGGTCATCAGAGAGCACCAAGCTGAGCTCCCTGTGCTATACAGCAGCTTCCCATTAACTGTTTCACACATAGTAGTGTATATGTGTCAGTGTTACTCTCTTAATTCTTCCCACTCTTTTCATTTTCCCCTTGTGTTCAAAACAATTGAATTCACACATAGTCTAAATGCATTGAAGGTTTAAATTCAGCACTGTATCTATTAGGACATAATTAGATGTCAATTTTCATTATCTTAAGATTTCAGTTTCATTGCAGTAAAGCCTCAAAATATGATCTTGTTGCTGAACCATGAAAGACACCGAGATTCCTGGCCTGCAGAGAAGAATTCAGTTCAGGGCCTGAGATGAGGCTTGATTGCTCAGAGCTTTTGTGTAATAAAGTTTTATTAAAGTATAAAAGAGATAGAGACATCAGATAAAGACATAGACACCAGAAGGGGGTAGAAAGAATACCCCCTTGCTAGTGTTAGCAATGGAGTTATATACCTTTTAATTAGTTATTACAATGAATCAAAAGAATGTCTGGAGGTTGTAAAGATCTTACTAGACCCACTACCATAATTTACATTTTAAGATAACAGGATTCAGTTCAGTTCAGTCGCTCAGTCGTGTACGACTCTTTGAGACCCCATGAATCACAGCACGCCAGGCCTCCATGTCCATCACCAACTCCCAGAGTTCACTCAAACTAATGTCCATAGTGTCCACTCAAACTCATGTCCATAGAGTTGGTGATGCCATCCAGCCAT
The DNA here is from genome assembly GCA_006408695.1 of Aepyceros melampus. Classification (NCBI taxonomy): domain Eukaryota; kingdom Metazoa; phylum Chordata; class Mammalia; order Artiodactyla; family Bovidae; genus Aepyceros; species Aepyceros melampus. The sequence continues at coordinate 244,617 of SJXQ01003463.1, forward strand.
CTCATCCTCTGTTGTCCCCTTCTCCTCCTGCCTTCAATCCCTCCCAGCATCAGGGTCTTTTCCAATGAGTCAACTCTTCACATGAGGTGGCCAAAGTACTGGAGTTTCAGCTTTAGCATCATTCCTACCAAAGAACACCCAGGACTGATCTCCTTTAGAATGGACTGGTTGGATCTCCTTGCAGTCCATGGAACTCTCAAGAGTCTTCTCCAACACCACAGTTCAAAAGCATCAATTCTTCAGCACTTAGCCTTCTTCACAGTCCAACTTTCACATCCATACATGACCACTGGAAAAATCATTCCTTGACTAGATGGACATTTGTTGGCAAAATAATGCCTCTGCTTTTGAATATACTATCTAGGTTGGTCATAACTTTCCTTCCAAGGAGTGAGTGTCTTTTAATTTCATGGCTGCGTCACCATCTGCAGTGATTTTGGAGCCTCAAAAATAAAGTCTGACACTGTTTCCACTGTTTCCCCATCTATTTCCATGAAGTGATGGGACCAGATGCCATGATCTTCGTTTTCTGAATGTTGAGCTTTAAGCCAACTTTTTCACTCTCCTTTTTCACCTTCATCAAGAGGCTTTTCAGTTCCTCTTCACTTTCTGCCGTAAGGGTGGTGTCATCTGCATATCTGAGGTGATTGATATTTCTCCCGCCAATCTTGATACCAGCTTGTGCTTCTTCTAGCCCAGCATTTCTCATGATGTACTCTGCATATAAGTTAAATAAGCAGGGTGACGATATACAGCCTCGACATGCTCCTTTTCCTATTTGGAACCAGTCTGTTGTTTCATGCCCAGTTCTAACTGTTTCTTCCTGACCTGCATACAGATTTCTCAAGAGGCAGGTCAGGTGGTCTGGTATTCCCATCTCTTTCAGGATTTTCCACACTTTATTGTAATCCACACAGTCAAAGGCTTTGGCATAGTCAACAAAGCAGAAATAGATGTTTTCCTGGAACTCTCTTGCTTTTTCGATGACTCAGCAGATGTTAGCAACTTTATCTCTGGTTCCTCTGCCTTTTCTAAAACCAGCTTGAACATCTGAAAATTCATGGTTCACGTATTGCTAAGGCCTGGCTTGGAGAATTTTGAGCATGACTTTACTAGCATGTGAGATGAGTGCCATTGTGAGGCAGTTTGAGCATTCTTTGGCATTGCCTTTCTTTGGGATTGGAGTGAAAACTGACCTTTTCCAGTCCTGTGGCCACTGCTGAGTTTTCCAAATTTGTTGGCATATTGAGCGCAGCAATTTCAGAGCATCATCTTTCAGGATTTGAAATAGCTCAACTGGAATTCCATCACGTCCACTAGCTTTGTTCATAGTGTTGCTTTCTAAGGCCCACTTGACTTCACATTCCAGGATATCTGGCTCTAGGTAAGTGATCACACCATTGTGATTATCTGGGTCATGAAGATCTTTTTTGCTCAGTCTTCTGTGTATTCTTGCCACCTCCTCTTAATATCTTCTGCTTCTGTTAGGTCCATACCATTTTTGTCCTTTCTTGAGCCCATCTTTGCATGAAACGTTCCCTTGGTATCTCTAATTTTCTTGAAGAGATTGCTGGTCTTTCCCATTCTGTGGTTTTTCTCTATTTCTTTGCATTGATCGCTGAGGAAGGCTTTCTTATCTCTCCTTGCTATTCTTTGGAACTCTGCATTCAGATGCTTATATTTTTCCTTTTCTCCTTTGCTAACAGGATTAGCCAGAAGGTTTTCAGGAAGGAGAAACTGTCCTCAAGCAGGATACATTATTGTTATATAATCCTTAGTCAGTTCAGTCGCTCAGTCATGGAATTTTCAGTTTGGGAAGATGAAGTTCTGGAGATAAATGAAGGTAATGGTTAAATAACAGTGTAAAATGTACTTAATAACACTGAACTATACACTAAAAATGGTTAAGATGATAAAATCTTATGTATGCTTTCAGTTCAGTTCAGTTCAGTTCAATTCAGTCGCTCAGTCGTATCAGAATCTTTGTGACCCCATGAATTGCAGCACACCAGGCCTCCCTGTCCATCACCAACTCCCGGAGTTCACTCAAATTCATGTCCATAGAGTTGGTGATGCCATCCAGCCATCTCATCCTCTGCTGTCCCCTTTTCCTCCTGCCCCCAATCCCTCCTAGCATCAGAGTCTTTTCCAGTGAGTCAACTCTTTGCATGAGGTGGCCAAAGTACTGGAGTTTCAGCTTTAGCATCATTCCTTCCAAAGAACACCCAGGAGTGATCTCCTTTAGAGTGGACTGGTTGGATCTCCTTGTAGTCCATGGGACTCTCAAGAGTCTTCTCCAACAAGAGTCTTCTAATCCTTAGTACAGAGTTTAAACTGAGTTGTTTGTTGTGTAATCATCGGTCCCAGGCTTAAAAATAAAAACATTTTATGTGACTAAGACTAAGGAATGTAGAGGGAAGGAAAAAAAAGTTTGTCCTTTCCTCCTCCTTAAGAATTCCAGACCCTTTCTCCTCGGGGACCCTGGGACTTCTTATCAAGCTGCCTAGGAATTGACTTTCTCAATCTGATGGAGGGAGAGGAGGCAGCCTTAATTTGGAGGACTCCAAGATAATTTTTTCTGCCTTAACTCTTTCAGTAATCAAATATCCCTTTTATGATCTACCTATACTTCCTTCTTGTTTAGCATGTGATAGTCCATCACTTCATCACTAGTGAGTCATGTTGACTCACCAAAAGCAAGTATTAACAATTCTGAATCTTTGTATCTTTGGGTCTCCCACAATAAGGAGAAGATACTCACTGAAAATTTATTGACTAGAAAATCAGCCTACTTTCTGATCTCTCTACTTAAAATCATTTTAAAAGCAGATTGTAATCTTGATAATGGGAACTCTACTGTTTATATCACTCTCTTGTCCAAATATTTTTGGGGATCTCTGTTATCTAAGTACTAGAATTCAAAATCCTCAGCCTGGTATCTTGCACACTCTGTTGCTTATCTCACTGTGTGACTTCATTTTCCATTCCTCCAAAGTACCTACCTTTACATTTTAGTCAACTGATTTATCCTCTGTATATATGTTATACTCTTCAATCTGCATAGATTTGCACAAGCCATTTCAGAAGTCTGAGACGTCCTAATTTCCATCTTTGTGTTTCCAAATCCTACCAACCATTTAAAGTCTCCCTCAAATAATACTTTCTATCCAGGCAGGGAGTTGGTGATGGACAGGGAAGCCTAGAGTGCTGCAGTTGATGGGGTCACAAAGAGTTGAACATGACTGAGTGACTGAACTGAACTGAACTGATCCAGGCATAGTTACATATCCTGATCCCTCCTGTACCGGTTCTTTATTTGCAGCTTCATCAGAGCACTTATTCCTAATTTCCATTATTGTTCTGCATGTTACTAACTCACCCTATTTACCCAAGAGTACAGGTCTTTCATTTTCTTTATTCCTGGGTATTTTCTTCTTTTTAATGCAATTTTAAACAGGATCATTTTCTTGCTTTCTCTTTCTGGAGTTTGTTATTAGTGTGTAGAAGAGCAACAGATTTCTATATTAATCTTGTATCCTACAACTTTACTGAATTCATTTATTAAATCCAGCATTTTTTGACAGAGACTTTAGCATTCTCTATATAGAGTATCAGGCTTCCCCAGTGGCTCAGTAGCAGAAGAATCTGCCTGCAGTACAGGAGATGTGGGTGACATGGGTTCAGTCCCTGGGTCAGGAAGATGCCCTGGAGGAGGACATGGCCACCCACTCCAGTATTCTTGTTGGGAAAATCCCACGGAGAGAGGAGCCTGGCAGGCTGCAGTCCATGGGGTCACAAGAGTTGGACATGACTAAAGTGACAGAGCACATATAAAGTTTCATGTCATCTACAAAAAATGATAGTTTTACTTCTTTCCTTTCAATTTGGATGCCTTTTGTTTCTTTCCTCTTTTCTGATTGCTGTGGCTAGGACTTTCAATACTAGGTTGAATGTAAGTGGCAAGAGTGGGCATCCTCGTCTTATTCTTGATTTTAAAGGAAAATCTTTTAGATTTTCACTGTTGAGTTTAACATTAGCTGTTGGTTTGTAATAAATGGTGTTTATTATGTCAAGATGTGTTTCCTCCATATTATCTTTGTTGAGATTTTATCATGAATGGATGTTGGATTTCATCAAATTCTTTTTCTGCATGTATTGTGATAATTATATGATTTTTATTCTTCCTTTTGTTAATATGGTATATCACATGATTGATTTGTGGATACTGAACCATACTTGCATTCCTGGAATAAATCCCACTTGAACATGATGTATGATCCTTTTTACATATTGTTAAATTCAGTTTGCTAATATTTTTTAAGGATTTTTTGCATCTATATTCATCAGAGATATTGACCTATAATATTCTCTTTCATTTTGTTACTGTTTCTATCTGGTTTTGTTATTAGAATGATAGTGGCCTTATAGAATGAGTTTGAGAGTATTTCATCCTCTTCGATTTTTGAAGTAGTTTGAGAAGAATAAATATTAGTTTTTCTTTATATTTTGATGGAATTTCCCCTGTGAAGCCATCCAATCCTGTACTTTGCCTTGCTAGGAGTTTTCTTTATTATGTATTCACTTTTAGCACTAGTGATTGGTCTATTCAGATTGTCTTTTTCTTGATTTAGTCTTGGAATGTTGTATGTTTCTAGAAATGTGTCTATTTCTCCTAGGTTGTCCAATTTGTTCATACTATTCTCTTATGATTTTTATATGTTTGTGATATCAATTGTTATTTCTTTAATTTATTATTTTGTTTGTTTAAGGCCTCTCTCTCTTTCTATTGATGAACCTGACTAATGTCTCATATTTTATTTATCTTTTCAAAACATCAGCTCTTAGTTTCATTGATATTAAGAAAAATTTTTTGTCACTATTTCATCTCTTATTTTTATTAGCTTATTATTTTTCTCCTGTGGAATTTGAGCTTTTTTTTTCTTTTTCTAATTCCTTTATATAGTAATTTAGGTTGAGATTTTTCTTGTTTCTTAGTATTGCTCTAAACTTCCTTCTTACAACTCCTTTGGCTGAATCCCATATATTTTTCAAAGTTGTGTTTTCATTTTCATTAGTTTCAAGATATTTTCTGATTTCTTCTTTAATTCCTTCATTGAGCCATTGGCTTTTTAGTAGCATGTTGTTTATTCCCTGTTTTTGTTTCTCCATTTTTCTTCCTATAATTGATTTCTAGTTTCATATTGTTGTGGTCTGAAAAAAGGCTCGATATAGTAATTTCTATCCTCTTAAGTTTGTTGAGACTTGTTTTGTGGCCTAGCATGTGATCTAACCTCAAGAGCATTATGTGTATACTTAAAGAATGTGTATTCCACTGTTTCTGAAAAAAAAAATGTCCTGTAGATTTCTATTAATTTCACTTGATCTATTTGGACATTTAAGACCACTGTTGCCTTATTGATTTTTGTATGTGAAGGATCTGTCCATTGATGTAAGTGAAGTGTTAAAATGATCTTTGATTATTGTATTATTGTCAGTTTCTACCTTTATGTCCTTTAATATGTGCTTTTGTGGCTCAGAGGTTAAAGCGTCCGCCTGGAATGCAGGAGACCCAGGTTCGATCCTTGGGTTGGGAAGATCCCCTGGAGAAGGAAATGGCAATCCACTCCAGTACTCTTGCCTGGAGAATCCCATGGAGGGAGGAGCCTGGTAGGCTACAATCCATGGAGTCACAAAGAGTCAGACACAACTGAGTGACTTCACTTTCACTTTCATACTAGGTGTATATATGTTAATGACTGTTATGTCATCTGCTTCTTGTATTGGTCCCTTTATCATTATGTTATATCCCTCCTGTCTGTTCTTACAGACTTGGTTTTAAAGTCTGTTTTGTCTGATATGTATAATGCTGCCTCCACATTCTTGTCTTGTTCATTTGCATGAAACATCCTTTTCCATCCTCTCATTTTTAGTCTATTTGTGTCTTTAGCCCTGGTAAATCTCTTGTAAGCAGCATATAAATGAATCTTGATTTTTAACCTAATCAGCCACCCTGTTGTGTCTTTTGAATGGAGCATTAGTCACATTAACATTTGAAGTAATTGTTGATGAGTATGTGCTTCTTTCTAGTCTGTTACCTGTTTTCTGGTTGTTTGTAAAATTCTTATCTTTTTTTTTTTCCTCTTCTTCTTCTTTTAGCTTCTTCCCTTGAGGTTTGATGATTTTCTTTAGTGCTATGCTTGTGTTCCTTTTGCTCTAGTTTTTGTGTTATCTGTTTTAGGTTTTTGATTTGTGGTTTCCACAAAGTTCATGTATATTGCCCTATATCTGCTTGTTTTAAATTGATAGTCATTAAAGTTCTTCTCTGTTCAGTGGCTACACCAACCTTTGTGGTGTAGCCCGATTTGGGGGTCAAAATTTGTTCCAAGAATGCTGGAGCAGAAGCCCTGAAGTTTGGGTCTGATCTGTTTTTCTTAACCTCTCCCTCTTAACACTGGCACTCTCAAACCAGAAGGGAGTAGCAGTGGAATAAGAAGGGCTAGAGAAAGTGCTTGGTGTGAGTCTGGGTCTAGGCTATGTATCTCCAGCCCTGTGAAAGTCCTGGACTGCCACTAATGCCTCTGCAAAGTGCCAGTAATGGCTTCTACTGCCTTTCTCAGATGCCATTCCAGGTCTGAGTTAGTTCCATCCATCACAGCTGAATTCTCCCTCCAGCTTCTGTCAGCTGCATCTCATCCTAGTATGAAGCTGTGTCATGAAGCTCCTGGGGCCGGACTGGGCACTCAATTCAGGCTGGGGCATGTGCTGGGACAATCTAGGGAAACTGACCAGAATCCTGGGCAGTTTCAATCTGACTTCTCCACCATGTTTCGAAAGCTAACAAATGTGTGCATGTTCTTTTCCAGCAGAGTTTAGGTTTCTTACAGCTCTCCTTTCAGTCGCACTGATTTTCTAATCAGATAGAGACCTGTCTTCCTGATGTCAGACTCCAGAGCTGGGTGTCCAATATGTGACTCAACCACTCATGCCCAGGAAATATGTCTCTCCATGTAATCTCTCCATGGAATCCATGTCCTCTCCCAACCTAATCACTTCTCATCCCTTCCTACTTGATTCTGTGTGTATTTTTCTTACAACTTGATTGCATAAAATAAGAGTCTTTCTCCCGGTCTCATTAGTTTTCAGTGAGAATTCTTCCGTGTGTAGATGCACCCTTGTTGTATTCCTGAGAGAAGATAAGCTCTATGTCCTCCTACTCTGCCATCTTGGTCTCTCCCCTACAATGATAGACTTTTACACAATCAAAAGAAATAGTTGCTGCTGCTGCTGCTGCTAAGTCGCTTCAGTCGTGTCCGACTCTGTGCGACCCCACAGATGGCAGCCCACCAGGCTCTCCCATCCTTGGGATTCTCCAGGCAAGAACACTGGAGTGGGTTGCCATTTCCTTCTCCAATGCATGACAGTGAAAAGTGAAAGTGAAGTTGCTTAGTCGTGGCAGACTGTTTGTGACTCCATAGACTGCAGTCTACCAGGCTTCTCCTCCGTCCATGGGAGTTTCCAGGCAAGAGTACTGGAGTGGGTCGCCACTGCCTTCTCCGAAAGAAATAGTAAATCATTTAATTCCAAACTGCCTCCTCTATAACTGATACTTAATTTAATTTTACTTGTGAAATTAAAAAGATCACAAAGTGAAGAAAGGAAGGAAGAAGGGGAGGGTGAGAAAAATGGAAGTAGGAAGGAGTTTTGTGAGGAATTTTGTATTGCTAATTTATAGTAAACTACGTTCCAGTGATAGTAGAAAACAATTGAGAATGTTAAATCATGATCCACTATTCCCCAACTGTAAAATTTTAGACCAGCTGTGGAAAATATAGAATATGTCTACAATTCCAACTTTATGGATGAAGAAAAGGGGTCAGGGAACTTGATTGTACTTTAAACGCAGAAACGTCCCTTTTAATATCATGTTGAGTGAAGGAAAAATTTGTCTGCCAAGAACAAGTTTCCTGACTTTTAACCTTAATTTTCTCACAAATGGAATAGGAAAAGAAGCCCTTTGGAGGATTTTTCAAATGCAGACATAGTTTACTTCTCAGATGTTGTTAATGGGAATGTTGTAATGTAGATTTTCTTTTCTCTCTTTCTTTAAAAAAATATTCCTGAGAAGCAAATTAATGCAATACTTTGAAATGCAATACTATAAAAAAAATGCCCTGCTTTGGGCTTTCAGGGCTGGAATCAAAGTTTCTCATAGGTGACTTCCCATCATGTAGGGCAAAGGTTCAGCAATGTAAATCTTTCAGAGATTGAAATTTATTTTTATTTTCCCAGAGGTTTCTGAGAATTGGTCTGTTATTGCTCTTTGACTGTCTTCAGAGATGGTGTGACCCGGTGTGTGACCCTCAGCATATTAAAATTCTGAGACAATGAATTTAAAAAAGAAAACTCCACAATTTATAGGCTGTCATTAAAAGACACAGGGTTGTAAATAAGATGATTTTTTGAAAATAGAAGTAGAAGAAGAGACATTCTTAGAGGATATTATTAAGGTCCTCATTATCCCTCGTGTACTCCTATCCTGTATGCTTATCTGTCTGCTGCCTGGTGACCTCCATCCAAAGGCTCTTTCTATTATATATGATTGTGTTATTGCCCTGCTTAGAATTCCTCAGTAATTCACTTTGTCTATAGGAAAAAAAATCTGAATTTTGTTTTATGTCTCATAATGAGTTGTATGTGAGCCATTCCACTATCCTTTTTGTCTTAAGCTGCAGTAATGTGAACTTCCTGTCCTTCCCTCAAATGTGACATTCTTTCCCATGCCTCCCAACAAGTTTCCCTTAGCTTTCTTCACTTTGGAAAAGCTCTTCTATTCCAAACTCCATCTAATTCCTCTTGTACTTTGTCCTTGTTATTATTAACTTTTAACAAGCCACATCTTGTCCAGGCTTTGTACTAATACTTTCTCCTTTGTGAGGCCTTTACTACCCAGGTTGTCATGGATGTGCCTTCTTATATAACTTTCTGTGGGAGGTGGAATAGTGCCTCCCTCCTAGGATATCCAGGTCCTGATCCCTGGAATCTATGAATTTTACTTTATATGACAGATATGATTTTGCTGATTGATTAAGTCATTCTGTATCATCCAAGTGGAGGCAAAAGGAGACGGCTATGTAGTGACAGATACAGAGATTGAAGTAATTTGCCTTAAAGATGGAGAAAGGGGTCATAAGCCAATGAATACAGGCAGCCACTAGGAGCTAGAAAAGGCAGGAAAATGAATTATTCCCTAGAGATTTTGGGTGAGTGCAGCCTTGCCAACACTTTGATTTTAGGCCAGTGAAACCCATTTCAGACTTCTAGTCTCCAGAACTACAGAAAATAAATTTCTTATGTTTACACCACTAAGTTTATTTCAGTTGCAATAGGAAAGTAATACATTTTCTCTGCACTATATATTCCTCCATTTTAGCAATAGTTTCATGATTAATAGCCATTTAGTTGCCCTGTGAATAAATCCTTTCTTTGCTGTAAATCTTGGCATCTCAGTGTTTGACTTGCTGTGTTAGGCAAAACAAACCTGGTTCCACAACATTAGCATTTGTGAGCATTTGTGCTCACTTGCTTCAGTCATGTCTGGCTCTTTGCAACTCCATGACTGTGACCCACCAGGCTCTACTGTCTCTGGGATTTTGCCATTAAGAATACTGGAATGGGTTGCCATTTCCTTTCTTAGGATTTACCAATTATCTGACTGTATTCATTTGCTCTAACTTTTGACTCTCCCTCCAAATATGCCTGCTTATTAGTCTCCAGAACCCTCCAGATCTTTCCATTGGGTTTTTTGGAGGGTGGGGGGGGATTTTTTGGACTTTTTTTTTTTTTTTTTTTGCATTTTGGCCAGGTTAATGATTGTTCTTTGTGGGAAGATTAGTTCCTTAAAAGCTCATTCTTCAAGATGAGGAGTATTTTAATTTTATTTTCAGAAAAAAATCTAAATGTATTAAGTAATTGCTACTTAAGCTTTATATTATTTTACATGAACTTGAAGATGTCAAGCACAATCCATGATGTATGATCTGCTTTCACAGATATTAGGTTGCCTTTTGCTGTAGAAATTCTACAGTTTCTACATCTCTAATAATTCAGAACTCTAGATAGCAGTGTGCTTACTTAAAGCTACTACTGTGTCTGTGTTAAAAGTGGGAAGGTTCTGTGATAATTTTGCAAATGGCTGAAAACACCAGTGGGCTTACTTTGAACTTACCCTGGGTATTAATTGCTCTGTATTTCTGAAGGCAGCAGGGGAGAGGAAAGTTGGCAAGAAAGAGTAAGAGCAGCCAACATTGCCTTCTCTTTTCTCTGTGCTGTAGTGAAAAGGGGATGAAACATCACAGAAAGATGAAAATCTTTTGGTTTGCCCTGAATCAGGCCAGCAGGATTGATGACTCAGGGAAGGCATTGATGGGTACAATGTTAGAAGAAGAAAGTAACAGCAAGGGCAGGTTATGAACATATTGTTCTGCCTGTAAAATAGCTACTTGCCTGGTACAAAGAATGATTTATCCAGGCAAGAACGCCCTGTAGGGAAGTGGATCAAAGGAGAAAACCAACAAGTGAGATGAACTAGAGCAGGGGTTCTCAAACTTTAATGTGTAAGCCAATTTCCTGGGGGACCAGTTCAACTGCAGGTTCAGACTCAAGAGTTCTGGGTGGGCCTGAGATTCTGCATTTCTCACAAGCTCAGGGTGATACAGGTGCTGTTCTAAATAGCAGTGAGCCAGAGACTTTCCTATAGCAGCATTTTACCTAGAGCTGACCCTGGTGCCAGGTGAGAAGAATTAAATGATGATTTCATTTATTTTACCACCAGGAAAAATTCCATGGGGGAAAGCAAAAATATTTTTGCTTGGGTTGGTCAATTTTTGTGCATGTTCAAAGTATGATGCTAATTTATTACGGGGAATAACACTTACGAAGCTCCCACTCATTCTGATTGCTGTGCAACAACACAGCTTGTTATGTGTTGTGAGGTGTCAACAGCTGTGTTATTGATGTTAATGCAATGTCCCTCACTAATAATTAGCATCAGCTACTATTTTAAACTTGAGACTGTTTTACCCTGATATTCTTTTTGGTACATTTTGCACTGTACTTTAAATCATTTTTTTTTCTTTCCTGTGTATTAAGAAATGAGCATCTATTCCTATCTGTAATTAAGCATGAGTTTTATGTTATATTTTACTCTAGTTTTTAATATTTATGGTTACCAATAACCGAGAAAAATTAATAATCTATTCTTTGCCTTGTAGCTATATTTGTGAAACACAAATTGAGATTGGTAGAAAGACAAAGGATTACCATGCCTTATTTGGGTATGAAAAGCAGTCTGGAGATAAAGGACACCAAAATGTTAAAATATTAGGCATCAGAGTATTATGATGGTTTGGTAGGACAATGGAAAACAATATTAGAGAAATAATTCCAGGGATATTTGATGAACATGATTGGCTAATCTTTAAAATGTGATGTCAAAAATAGTCTTGAAAATTTATCTGACACTTCTGCATTTAAATCAGCATGATCTTAACACTGTCCAAGTAGAACTCAATCAATTTGTCTTTAGTTTTACAGTTCCATTTTACCCTGAAAAATTAAATACAGATTGAGGATTTATACTTTTCATTCAACAAATATTCTGTATTTCTACAATGCATTTTTAAAATTCCTTTTTAAAACAAAATTTGGCCACACCTCATGGTGATTTTTTGCCCAATGTTGGCTAAGGTGAGTGTTTTGAGCAGGTTGATAGTAGGCTAGGCTAAGCTGTGATGTTCAGGCATTTTTGACTTAAGATATTTCAGCTTACAATTGACTAATTAGGACACAACCCCATCATAAGTTGAGGGAGATCTGTGATTTAGTATGAATATCCTCTAAGAACAAGAACATTTCTGTACCTAACCACAATACTATTAACACACCCAAGAGATTTGATATTAACTCAATGGGAAATGTAACTTTTAGCTTTCTCTACATTAAAAATGAGGTTGGGATGGATGTTTACTGGACCTAGGTATATCAGCTTTCATTTTTAAGTTCAAGAAATGCCTTCCCTTATATAAGGGTTGACTTTGATGTCTAATACTGTCACTATCCAGTCAGTCCCCGAAGGTGAATTTTCTACTCAATTCCTTTCAAAATCATTTTTCTTCTGGAAAGAAATTATCATAAACGTAGCAATTTATTCCTATGATGGTCTGAGAATAAACTCAGGGTAAGTTGAACTTGAAGTGCTAAGTCAGACTCTGACAGAACACATCTGTTTGGTGTCAGCAGCTGTGGCTTTGGCCTTGGAATTCTTTTTCAAACAGATGGACAGGGATAAAATGGTATATTTTTGTTTGCATGTTTGGTCTTAATGAAATCCACAAATAATAAGAATGGACGTAAGTATACTCTATTTATTGCCTCTGTTACTTCTGTAACTGATTCTGAAGCATAGTAATAAAATAAAATTCAGAAAGAAAAACAAAATAATGTTTTCTTTTATAAATTTTTTAATTTATAAATTCAACCGAAATTCCTCTGTGAAACTGAGTTGCAGAGTCACAACCCAGAACCATAACTAACTACAATCTCTTTCATATTATTCATGTCTAGAGAGAAGACATTTAAAAACATATAAATTTGCTTGTTAACCCACTTTAAGAGCAGTTTGAATGCAGGGAGAGAAATGCAGAGGCTTTTGAAACAGAAAGAAGCTTCATAGGCTGATTTCCTCTTAATAAAATTATCCAAAACAATGGAATTCTTTTGGAGATGTAATTACTGTTAAGTCAAACTTCCACATTTCAGTTTTTTAAATGACACTAGTTTGCCATACGCCAAAGTATGAGCATTTCTGGAAAAGTTTAAAACCTATTACTCTTAGATGTTCCTTTTGCTGCCCCAAACCTGGAACTTCCAATACAATAATGGAGAGACTTTCATTTCATTCTTTTCTTGTAAGAATTTAGAATGAATCCAGATTAGACTTTTCACTGTTTTCATTTTCTTCCTAGAAAGTTAGAAATTCTGAGATAGAAATTTCAGAATTTAAAAAAAAGTTAAAAATAAGCAAAGTGGTTCATGAAGAAATCAGTCCTCTCTGAGGGCTGAGGCATCATCTATTGTCTCCTCGTGCATTTTAGAAAATGTCTACTGATCATTGATAGTATTCTTTAATGAGTATGCATAATGAGCTAATAGATGATATTAGTGTTTACAACAGATAAATTATTACATACGCCAAGATAAATTATTGTGCTCATCTTCTCCTGTGAGAACTCCAAAATTACAACTTGCTGCTGAACAAACATCAACAGGAGAATGTTGGATTCCACCAAAAAAAGATGCTCCAAATCCAAGGGCAAAGGAGAAGCCCCAGCAAGATGGTAGAAAGGGAGAAATTGTGTTTAGAAACAAACCCCGTACCTGCCAGAGAAGCCCAAAGGAATCAAATAAAACTTGTGTGCACCAGGACGCAGAGAACCCACAGAGACTGATCCAGAACTGTGGTTGAGTGTCTCCTGTGGAGGTACAGGTCAGCAGAGGACTGCTGCAGGGATAGGGACTCTGAATACAGTAGACTTGCATATGATATAAGCCCTCTTGGAGGAGGTAGCCATGAATCCCACCACAGAGCCACCAGAACTTACAGAGGACTGGGCAAACAGACACTTGGATGGCAAAAAACAAAAGCTCTGTGCACCAGGACCCAGGAGAAAGGAGCAGCAACCCCACAAGAAACTGACCCAAACATTTCCCTGAGTATCCATGAGTCTCCGCTGGAGGCATCAGTTGGCAGTGGCCTACTTCAGGGTTGGGGGCACTAAGTGCAGCAGTGTGTCCATGGGACCTCTTGAAGGAGGTGGCCATTATCTCCATTACCTCCACTATAGTTTGGCCTTGGTCAAAGAAAAGGGAGGGAACAAGCCCCACCCATCAAGAGAAAATTGGGTTAAAGATTTACTGAGCATGGCCCCGCCCATCAGAACAAGGCCCAGTTTCCCCCTCAGTCAGTCTCTCCCATCAGGAAGCTTCCATAAGCCTCTTATCCTTCTCCATCAGAGGGTAGACAGAAAGAAAACCACAATCACAGAAAACTAACCAATCTGATCACATGGACCACAGCCTTGACTAACTCAATGAAACTATGCCATGCCATGTAGGGCCACCCAAGACGGATGGGTCATGGTGAAGAGTTCTGACAAAATGTGGTCCACTGGAGAAGGGAATAGCAAACCAATTCAGTATTTTTGCCTTGAGAACCTGATGAACAGTAAGAAAAGGCAAAAAGATAGGACACTGAAGGTTGGTAGGTGCCCAATATACTACTGGAGATCAGTGGGGAAATAAAAACTTGAGAAAGAATGAAGAGACGGAGCCAAACAAAAACAACACCCAGTTGTGGATGTGACTGGTGATGGAAGTAAAGTCCAATGCTGCAAAGAGCAATATTGCATAGAAACCTGGAATGTTAGGTCCATGAATCAAGGGAAATTGGAAGTAGTCAAATAGGAGATGGCAAGAGTGAACATCGACATTTAGGAATCAGTGAACTAAAATGGACTGGAATGGGTGAATTTAACTCAGATGACCATTACATCTACTACCTTGGGCAGAAATCCCTCAGAAGAAATGGAGTAGCCATCATAGTCAACAAAAGAGTCTGAAATGCAGTACTTGGATGCAATCTCAAAAATGACAGAATGATCTCTGTTCATTCCAAGGCAAACCATTCAATATCACAGTAATCCAAGCCTATGGCCCAATCTGTAATGCTGAAGAAGCTGAAGCTGAATGGTTCTATGAAGACCTACAAGACCTTTGAGAACTAACACCTGAAAAAGATGTCCTTTTCATTATAGGGGACTGGAAGGCAAAGAAGTCAAGAGATACCTTGAGTAACAGGCAAATTTGGCCTTGGAATACAAAATGAAGCAGGGCAAAGGCTGACAGAGTTTTGCCAAGAGAATGTGCTGATCATAGCAAACACCCTTTTCCAATAACACAAGAGAAGACTCTATACATAGACATCACAAGATGGTCCATACTGAAATCAGATTGATTCTGTTCTTTGCAGCCAAAGATGGAGACGCTCTGTACAGTCAGCAAAAACAAGACTGGGAGGTGACAGTAGCTCAGATCATGAACTCCTTATTGCCAAATTCAGACTTATATTGAAAAAAGTAGGGAAAACCACTAGACCATTCAGGTATGACCTAAAACAATTCACTTTTGGTTATATAGTGGAAGTGACAAATAGATTCAAGGGATTAGATCTGATAGACAGAGTGCCTGAAGATCTATGGACAGAGGTTCATGACATTGTACAGGAGGCAGTGATCAAGACCATCCCCAAGAAAAAGAAATGCAAAAAGGCAAAATGGTTGTCTGAGGAGGCTTTACAAATAGCCGAGAAAAGAAGAGATGCAAAAGGCAAAGGAGAAAAGGAAAGATATACTGATTTGAATGCAGAATTCCAAAGAATAGCAAGGAGATATAAGAAAGCCTTCCTCAGTGATCAGTGCAAAGACATAGAGGGAAACAAAAGAATGGGAAAGACTAGAGAGCTCTTCAAGAATATGAGAGATACCAAGGGAACATTTCATGCAAAGATGGACTCAAGAAAGCACAGAAATGGTATGGACCTAACAGAAGCAGAAGATATTAAGAACAGTTGGCAAAAATGCACATAAGAACTATACAAAAAAGATCTTCATGACCCAGATAGCCACAATGGTGAATCACTCGTCTGGAGCCAGACATCCTTGAATGTGAAGTCAAGTGGGCCTTAGGAAGCATCACTACCAACAAAGCTAGTGGAGGTGATGGATTCCAGTTGAGCTATTTCAAAACCTAAAAGATGATGCTGTGAGAGTGTCACACTCAATATGCCAGCAAATTTGGAAACCTCAACAGTGGCCACAGGACTGAAAAAGGTCAGTTTTCGTTCCAATCCCAAAGAAAGGCAATGCCAAAGAATGCTCAAACTACCACACAATTGCACTCATCTCACATACTAGCAAAGTAATACTCAAAAATCCTCCAAGCCAGGCTTCAACAGTACATGAACCATGAACTTCCAGATGTTTAAGCTGGATTTAGAAAAGGCAGAGGAACCAGAGATCAAATTGCCAACATCAGTTGGATCATTGAAAAAGCAAGAGAGTTCCAGAGAAACATCTACTTCTGCTTTATTGACTACGCCAAAGTCTTTGACTGTGTGGATCATAACAAACTCTGGAAAAGGCTTCAAGAGATGGGAATACCAGACCACCTCACCTGCCTCCTGAGAAATCTGTATGCAGGTATAGCAGCAACAGTTAGCACTGGACATGGAACAGACTGGTTCCAAATAGGGACAGGAGTATGTTGAGGCTGTATATTGTCACCCTGCTTATTTAGCCTAAATGCAGAGTACATCATGAGAAATTCTGGGCTGGATGAAGCACAAGTGGGAATCAAGATTGCTCGGAGAAATATCAATAACCTCAGATATGCAGATGACACCACACTTATGGCAGAAAGTGAAGAAGAACTAAAGAGCCTCTTGAAAGTGAAAGAGGAGAGTGAATAAGTTGGCTTAAAGCTCAACATTCAGATAACTTAGATCATGGCATCTGGTCCCATTACTGCATAACAAATAGATGGGGAAACAGGGGAAACAGTGAGAGACTTTATATTTTGGGCTCCAAAATCACTGCAGATGGTGACTGCAATCATGAAATTAAAAGACACTTGCTCCTTGCAAGAAAATTATTACCAGCTAAACAGCTTATTAAAAAGCAGAGACATTACTTTGCCAACAAAGGTCCATCTAGTCAAAGCTATGGCTTTTCTAGTAGTCATGAATGGATGTGAGAGCTGGACTATAAAGAAGGCTGAGTGCCGAAGAGTTTATGCTTCTGAACTGTGGTGTTGGAGAAGACTCTTGAGCGTCCTTGGACTGCAAGGAGATCCAACCAGTCCATCCTAAAGGATATCAGTCCTAAATATTCATTAGAAGGACTGATGCTGAAGCTGAAACTCCAATACTTTGGCCACCTGATGCTAAGAACTGACTCAATGGAAAAGACCCTGATGCTGGGAAAGATTGAAGGTGGGAGGAGAAGGGACGACTGAGGATGAGATGGTTGGATGGCATCACCAACTCAATGGACAGTAGTTTGAGTAAACTCTGGGAATTGGTAATGGACAGGGAGGCCTCGCATGCTCCGAGTCCATTGGGTCACAAAGAGTTGGACAGGACTGAGCAACTGAACTGTACTGAGAACTAGTGGACTTGTGATATACTTGTTTATTTGTTTGTCTGGTAAAATTTGCATGCTCAGTTTTCTCCTGAGATAATCAGGCAACAAGTGGGACTTAGAAAAAAAAAAACACTTTTTAATATCAAAAACAATAAAAGCTGTCAAGAAAGATTAAGTGTCAAATCAGACAAAGAACCATTTTTCCACTTAAGGTAATTTTAATTTTCATATCTAAAACATTTACAGTATAAAGAATTATAAAGTATAGTAAACATGCTACAAAAAGTTTTCAAATACAATATCTCACTTAATCATGACCCTTTTCCAAAACAAATAACGTGAAGCTCAGAATCTTTATGTAGTTTACCCAACATTGTACAAGTAATAAGTATAAAAATACACAGAACTTGTATCTCATCTTTTGAAATAAGCCCAGAACTCCTTAGAAAATGCTTTGTTTTAAAAGGAAATTACCATTTCATATAAATATGGCTTAAAACTGAGCTTTCTTTATTGAGACATTTGTATAGACCAATATACATGTTATCTCATTTTTATAGTTCTCAATGTGGAAAGATATACAATAAACATACAAAGTTCTCTATAAAATATCATGGTAGAGATGAAGAAATATTTTAAATGTGATAGCTGATTTTACCTTCTTTCTGGGCCATATCTAAATCTCATCCTTTTTAGAGATTAAAGGTGATGATATCCATACATTTAGGAAAGAATATTACAAACATTATGTTTTGAGTTTTAACTCAAAGGAAAATGAGTACATATTAATTTATCCCATACTAATGACTTAAACCACTGCTATTCTTCTTGTATGTATGTTAACTATGGTAGTAGGGTAAATTTAAGCCAGTTTTTGCATATGATAATAATACAGCTCATCTGTGAAGTCACAGAATAGCCTTATTTATTACACATAAGACCATTCATGTTCAGGCACTCTTTCACATGGTCATCATCATCTTCTGAGAAGTCAGTAATCCGTGGATATGTTTGTCCATGTGCATTCATGAAGTGTAAGTGCTCTCTAAATCATAAATCATACTTTTATGAAATCCTGGGATAAAGCATCTATCTTTCAAATAGTGCTTGAAGAAAACTCTTAACCATTGAATGAAAGCCAATTAATAAATTCCTACACTTTCACTTTCTTTCTTTTTCTCTTTCCATCAGTCCACACATGATTGGTTATCAAGAAGTTTCCCCTCTTTCTATAATAAAAATCTACATATTTATATATTATGATTTTAAATAATTTAAATAAATTAAGTATATGCAGATTACACGTCAAATCTAAAACAAGACTATAAACAAGAGAGAGTCTGAGACAATGGTGCAGGAAGGAAAGTTGAAAGAAAATGAACAGAGTGACATCTGACACATTCACTAAAACAGCATGCAGAGCAAGAGAAGTATCTATTGATGTTGGTAAAAAGAGATACTTTCAGAATGATACAGATGAACAGATACTACCTGCTATGAGAATAATGAAAGATTTAACTGTAGTGATTTCAATCATATGAGATTTATAATAACTTTGAAATAATACTAAAAATGTATTTAACAAGTGGGACTTTGAAGGTGGGAAACCAGATAACAAAAAGCTGAGAGGAAGCTAAAGAAAAGTTATCACAATCAGGTTGAAAAGAATATCTATCAAATCAGTTGTGATTTCAATTTTTCTTTATAAATCCTCATTTCATTTGGTACAATGAATAAAATGTAGCTTTACAGCAAATGTACTTATCTACATCTTGCTAGATCATACTAAAATACTGGCATTTTATTCCCACATGACACTTAGATTTCATGGTACATTCAATTCAGCAAATTCACTCAACAAGGTGTTTGCTATATCAATTGTGTGCAAAACTCTTTGCTAAACACTGAAAGAGATATAAATTTACAAAATCCCTGTGCTTTTTTTTTAACACATTTTTTAATAATGAAAATGAAACAGATGCCTAAGTATTCTAGGTACAAAACAGGGCAAAACAAACTTCACACAGTTCCTCATAAATATGTTCATAAATCATCTTTTAAATGGTTAACTTTTCTTTCTAAGTCTACCACAATATAATTATAATTTCTTGAGATCATCCTTTAAGCATCATGGTATCTCCCAACTAGTCAAAATATAGAAAGGCAGATGCATATTTCCTGTTGTGATTAATACCTTTAAGCCCTTGAGCAAATGTCTTCCCTTTTTGTTAGACTTATGTATTCAACCTGAATTAAGTTTTTCTTGAGGTCTGAATGTATCTTCAGTCAGTCAGTTCAGTCACTCAGTTGTGTCCTGCTCTTAGAGAAATCATGGACTGCAGCACTTCAGGCCTCCCTGTTCTTCAAAGACACCCAGAGCTTACTCAAAATGAGTAACCAGCCATCTAATCTTCTATCGACCCCTTCTCCTCCCACCTTCAATCTTTCCCAGCATCAGGGTCTTTTCCATTGAGTCAGTTCTTAGCATCAGGTGGCCAAAGTATTGGAGTTTCAGCTTCAGCATCAGTCCTTCTAATGAATATTTAGGACTGATATCCTTTAGGATGGACTGGTTGGATCCCTTGCAGTCCAAGGACGCTCAAGAGTCTTCTCCAACACCACAGTTCAAAAGCATAAACTCTTCGGCACTCAGCCTTCTTTATAGTCCAGCTCTCACATCCATTCATGACTACTGGAAAAGCCATAGCTTTGACTAGATGGACGTTTGTTGGCAAAGTAACGTCTCCACTTTTTAACATTTAGGGAGATTTCAGTAGAACTAAAGACTATATTCCACTTGATATATTCAAAGACAGTTTGTAGGTGACATGTTTAAACTTGCCTCTAAAGAGTACTAATTTGCTATGTCTGAAAGGGAACAACTGGCACCAATGACTGAACTGAGGTCCACAGTTGGGTAAAGAGCAGCATTTCACCCCAGCAAGGGTATTTCTGGTGAGAGCCGCCACCATTTCCTGCCAGTGCTGTTGTAACCACCCAGGAATATCTTTCAATTTATCTTCTCTAATTCTATCCTCCACATTCCCAATTGTCTTTAATTTTTATCAATTATGAGAATAAGGGATGTTTAGAAAAAGCAAGAGAGTTCCAGAAAAACATCTACTTCCAGTTTATTGACTATGCCAAAGCCTTTGACTGTGTGCATCACAAGAAACTGTGGAAAATTCTGAAAGAAAGTTCAGTCACTCAGTTGTGTCCTGCTCTTAGAGAAATCATGGACTGCAGCACTTCAGGCCTCCCTGTTCTTCAAAGACACCCAGAGCTTACTCAAAATGAGTAACCAGCCATCTAATCTTCTATCGACCCCTTCTCCTCCCACCTTCAATCTTTCCCAGCATCAGGGTCTTTTCCATTGAGTCAGTTCTTAGCATCAGGTGGCCAAAGTATTGGAGTTTCAGCTTCAGCATCAGTCCTTCTAATGAATATTTAGGACTGATATCCTTTAGGATGGACTGGTTGGATCTCCTTGCAGTCCAAGGACGCTCAAGAGTCTTCTCCAACACCACAGTTCAAAAGCATAAACTCTTCGGCACTCAGCCTTCTTTATAGTCCAGCTCTCACATCCATTCATGACTACTGGAAAAGCCATAGCTTTGACTAGATGGACGTTTGTTGGCAAAGTAACGTCTCCACTTTTTAACATTTAGGGAGATTTCAGTAGAACTAAAGACTATATTCCACTTGATATATTCAAAGACAGTTTGTAGGTGACATGTTTAAACTTGCCTCTAAAGAGTACTAATTTGCTATGTCTGAAAGGGAACAACTGGCACCAATGACTGAACTGAGGTCCACAGTTGGGTAAAGAGCAGCATTTCACCCCAGCAAGGGTATTTCTGGTGAGAGCCGCCACCATTTCCTGCCAGTGCTGTTGTAACCACCCAGGAATATCTTTCAATTTATCTTCTCTAATTCTATCCTCCACATTCCCAATTGTCTTTAATTTTTATCAATTATGAGAATAAGGGATGTTTAGAAAAAGCAAGAGAGTTCCAGAAAAACATCTACTTCCAGTTTATTGACTATGCCAAAGCCTTTGACTGTGTGCATCACAAGAAACTGTGGAAAATTCTGAAAGAGATGGGAATACCAGAGCACCTGACCTGCCCCTTGAGAAACCTGTATGCAGGCCAGGAAGCAACAGTCAGAACTGGACATGGAACAACAGACTGGTTCCAAATAGGGAAAAGAGTATGTCAAGGCTGTATATTGTCACCCTACTTATTTAACTTATATGCAGAGTACATCATGAGAAATGCTGGGCTGGAAGAAACACAAGCTGGAATCAAGATTGCCAGGAGAAATATCAGTAACCTCAGATATGCAGATGATACCACCCTTATGGCAGAAAGTGAAGAGGAGCTAAAAAGCTTCTTGATGAAAGTAAAAGAGGAGAGTGAAAAAGTTGGCTTAAAGCTCAACTTTCAGAAAACGAAGATCATGGCATCTGGTCCCATCACTTCATGGGAAATAGATGGGGAAACAGTGGAAACAGTGTCAGACTTTATTTTTCTGGGCTCCAAAATCATTGCAGATGGTGACTGCAGCCATGAAATTAAAAGACACTTACTCCTTGGAAGAAAAGTTATGACCAACCTAGATAGCATAAGCAGAGACATTACTTTGCCGACTAAGGTCTGTCTAGTCAAGGCTATGGTTTTTCCTGTGGTCATGTATGGATGTGAGAGTTGGACTGTGAAGAAGGCTGAGAGCAGAAGAACTGATGCTTTTGAAGTGTGGTGTTGGAGAAGACTCTTGAGAGTCCCTTGGACTGCAAGGAGATCCAACCAGTCCATTCTGAAAATCAGCCCTGGGATTTCTTTGGAAGAAATGATGCTAAAGCTGAAACTCCAGTACTTTGGCCACCTTATGCGAAGAGGTGACTCATTGGAAAAGACTCTGATGCTGGGAGGGATTGGGGGCAGGAGGAAAAGGGGACGACAGAGGATGAGATGGCTGGATGGCATCACTGACTCGATGGACGAGAGTCTGAGTGAATTCCGGGAGTTGATGATGGACAGGGAGGCCTGGTGTGCTGCAATTCATGGGGTCGCAGAGTCGGACACGACTGAGCGACAGAACTGAACTGAGAGTATAATATTTTCAAATGTTTCTACTTCCCTCGGTATTGATATAGTGTTGAAGAAACCCCAGGAAATGTCTTGAGTACATTGCTTGGGAAGACCAATTCAAATTTTATTTCAGTGATGGTGGGAAGAAGCACAGACTAGAAATTTAGGTGAATATGAAGGAAGAATTGACAGTGATTCCCTTACTTTGCTATATCTTAAAAGATAACATGCCTAAGTAGATGCTCACTTCTTCATTGGGTCGTTTCTGTGATTTTTTTTTTCTGTATTTTGAATTAAATGTGCTTTTCTTATTCATTTTTACATGGAAACACTTTATTGAGATAATTCACATACCATGAAAGTCACAATTTTAGCCATTTTAAAGCATACAGTTCAGTAATTTTTATTATATTCACAATGCTATACAATCATTGCCACCACTTAATTCCAGAACATGTTCATCACCCTAAAAAGAAATCCTGTATCCATTAAGCAGTCACTCTGCACCTACACCTCACCCTAGCTGCTGGCAATCACTAATCGACTTTTGTGCTTCTTTTATTTGAACCAGTGCAATTGTTGGGTCTTATGGTAACTCTGTTTTTGACTTTTTTGAAGAAAGGCCTGAATGTTTTCCACAGTGAATGTACCAGTTTACATTCTCACCGGCAACGTAATTTATATTCTAACCAATACTTGCAATATTTTGGGTTTTTAAAAGTTGTTTGTTTAAAAGATAGTTATCTTTTGGGTGTGAAATAATATTTTGTTCTGGTCTTCATTTGCGTTTCTTTAATGACCAGTGGTGTTCAGGATCTTTTCAATGTGCTTATTGGCCATTTATATGTATTCTTCGGTAAAATGTCTATTCAAGTCCTTTGTCCATTTATTAACTGTCATTTTGTTGTTGTATTGAAAGAATTTTTTATATAGTGTGGATCCTAGAGCTTTCTCAGATAAATGTTTTGCAAAGACTTTCTCCTATTCTATGGATTGTCTTTTCACTTTCTTAACAGTGTTCTTTAAAGCACACGGTTTTTAAATTTTTACACAGTTCACTGTATCTAACTCTTGTTCCTTGTGGTTTTAGTGTTATATTTAAGAAGCAATTAACTAATCCACAGGCACAAAGACCTGTACTGATGTTTCCTTATAAGGGTTTTATAGTGCTTACATTTGGTTCTTCAGTTTAGAGTTATTTATATATGGCATGAGATTAGGGTAAATTCATTCTTTTGCATATGGATATTTCTTCATTCTAGCAGCATTTGTTAAAGACTATTCTTTCCTTGGTAAATGGTCTTGGTAACCTTCTTGAAAATCATCTGATCACTGATGTATTGGTTTATTTCTGGATTCTTGATTGTATTCCATGGATTATCATGTTTGTCTTTATTGTAGTACCATGATATTTTGATTACAATAGCTATGTATTGAGTTTTGAAATAGGAAACTCTGAGTCCTGCAACTTTATATTTTATTTTTCAAGATTCTTTGCCTATCATGGCCCATTGTAATTGTATATCCATTTTAGGATCAACTTATTCTTTTCTGAAAAAACAAAACAAAACAAAACACATTTTGTTAGAGAGTACATTGACTATGAAGATAAATTAGGGAGTATTGCCATATTAACAATATTAAGTCTTCTAATCAATGAACATAGTATTTCCATATTTAGGTCTTCCTCAGTTTCTATCTAACAATATTTTATAATTTTCTACATATCTTACACATTATTGGCTAAATTTACTCCTAAACATTTTGATATTTTGATGCTACTTTAAAGGAATTGTTTTCTTAATTTTATTTTCAGAATATTCATTACTTGTATATAGATATACAATTATTTTTTTATTTACCTTTCTTCTGCAGCTTTGCTGAACTAGGGTGTTAGTTCTAAAAGTTTTAAAAGTAGATTCTTTAGGTTTTTTATACAAAGATTATGCCATCTGCACAATTCCTAGTAGATCTTTTATTTATAACCATCTTCATAATACATAGTTTCATTTCTTTCTCTCCAAACTTTTTATCTCTTTATCTTGCTTAACTGCCTTGGTGTGAAGTTCTAATACAGTGTTGAAAAGATGAGAGTGGACATCCTTGTCTTGGTCCTGATCTTAAAGGAAAACTTTTAGGTTTTCACTGTTAACTATGATATTGCATGTAAGTTTATTTCATATATGCTCTTTATCAGTTGAGAAAGTCCTCTTTTTTCCTAGTTTGTTCAATGTTTTTATCATGGAAGTATTGTATTTTGTCAAATGATTTCTCTATCGAGATGATCATATGGGTTTTTTCCTCTTCATTCTATTAAAAGGTATATTATGTTGATTGGCATTGTATTTGACCTATTCTTGCATTGCTGAGGTAAATTTCACTTGGTCATGGTTTTAATTCTTTTAGTAAACTGAGGTATTTGATTTGCTGATGTTATGCTGATGGTTTTCATGTGTATATTCATGAAACTTAGTGGCCTGCAGTTTTCTTACCTTATGCTGTCTTTGTCTTTGGTAATAATGACCCCATAGACTAAGTTAGGAGGTATTCCCTCCTCTTGTATATTTTGGAAGAGTTTGGGGAGAATTACCATTAATTATTCTTTAAATGTTTGGTAGAATTCACCAGTGAAGACATTTTGTTCTGAGCTTTTATCAGAAGTTTTTTGATTAATAATTCATTTCTTTACTTTTTGTGGGTCCATTTAGATTTTCTTTTTTCTTTTTCTTGAGTCATGTTAGTTGGGATTTTGAAAAATTTCTTCAATTCTTGTAGGTTATCTAGTTTGTTGATCATATAATACTAGCTCCTTATAATCCCTTAATTTCTGTAAAGACAAATATCCTTGCTTTAATTCCTGATACTACTGACTTTAGTCTTTTCTCATTTTTATCTCAGTGAGTCCAGCTAAAGGTTTGTCAATTTTGTTGATCTTTTCAAAGAACTGATTTTGATTTTGTTTACTCTCTCTATTGCTCCTTTGATTCTCTATTCATTCCTGCTCTACAATTTACTATTTCCTTCCTTCTCCTTAGTTTGGTTTAAATTTATTGTTCCTTTTCTAGTTTTCTTAAGATGGAAAGCTAAGTATTGACTGGAGATTTTCGTTCTTTTTTAACCTAGATATTGAGAGCTATAAGCTCTTTGACTACTATTTAATCTACATTTCATAAATTTGGGTTTATTTTGTTGCTATTCATTCCAAATATTTCTAGTTTTTCTTGCAATCTTTTATCCCACTGGGTATTCAAGAGGTTGTCCCATTGTATTGTTTACTATGCTATGTTGTTTAATATGCTATGTATGTATATTTTATTCCCCCCCCCCTTTTTTTTGCTGTTGATTTCTAATTTTATTCTATCATAGCTGGAGAACATACTTGCATGATTACAGTATTTGTAATTTCATGGCATTCACTTTGTGGGCCAATGTGATCTATTCTTAATAATATTTTAATGGGAATACCAGACCACCTTACCTGCTTATTGAGAAATCTGTATTCATGTCAAGAAGCAANGTTTGGTAGAATTCACCAGTGAAGACATTTTGTTCTGAGCTTTTATCAGAAGTTTTTTGATTAATAATTCATTTCTTTACTTTTTGTGGGTCCATTTAGATTTTCTTTTTTCTTTTTCTTGAGTCATGTTAGTTGGGATTTTGAAAAATTTCTTCAATTCTTGTAGGTTATCTAGTTTGTTGATCATATAATACTAGCTCCTTATAATCCCTTAATTTCTGTAAAGACAAATATCCTTGCTTTAATTCCTGATACTACTGACTTTAGTCTTTTCTCATTTTTATCTCAGTGAGTCCAGCTAAAGGTTTGTCAATTTTGTTGATCTTTTCAAAGAACTGATTTTGATTTTGTTTACTCTCTCTATTGCTCCTTTGATTCTCTATTCATTCCTGCTCTACAATTTACTATTTCCTTCCTTCTCCTTAGTTTGGTTTAAATTTATTGTTCCTTTTCTAGTTTTCTTAAGATGGAAAGCTAAGTATTGACTGGAGATTTTCGTTCTTTTTTAACCTAGATATTGAGAGCTATAAGCTCTTTGACTACTATTTAATCTACATTTCATAAATTTGGGTTTATTTTGTTGCTATTCATTCCAAATATTTCTAGTTTTTCTTGCAATCTGTTTATCCCACTGGGTATTCAAGAGGTTGTCCCATTGTATTGTTTACTATGCTATGTTGTTTAATATGCTATGTATGTATATTTTATTCCCCCCCCCCTTTTTTTTGCTGTTGATTTCTAATTTTATTCTATCATAGCTGGAGAACATACTTGCATGATTACAGTATTTGTAATTTCATGGCATTCACTTTGTGGGCCAATGTGATCTATTCTTAATAATATTTTAATGGGAATACCAGACCACCTTACCTGCTTATTGAGAAATCTGTATTCATGTCAAGAAGCAACAGTTAGAACTGGACATGGAAAAATGGACTAGTTCCAAATTGGAAAAGGAGCACAACAATTATATATTGTCACCCTGCTTATTTAGCTTATATGTAGAATACATCATGCAAAATAGCTGAAATCAAGATTGCCAGGAGAAATATCAATAACCTCAGATATGCAGATGACAAAACCCTTATGGCAGAAAGTGAAGAGGAACTAAAGAAGATGAAAATGAAAGAGGAGAGTGAAAAAGCTGTCTTAAAACTCAACACTCAAAAAACAAAGACCACAGTATCTGGTCTCATCACTTCACGGCAAATAGAAGGGGAAATCATGGAAACAGTGATAGGCATTATTTTCTTGGGCTCCAAAATCACTGTAGGTGGTGACTGCAGCCATGAAATTAAAAGATGTTTGCTCCTTGGAATAAAGCATATTACAAACATAGACAGCATATTAAAAAGCAGAGATATTAGTTTGCCAACAGAGGTCTGTATAATTAAAGCTATGGTTTTTCCAGTAGTCATGTATGGATGTGAGAGGTGGACCAGAAAGAAAGCTGAGCACCACAGAATTGATGCGTTTCAACTTTGGTGTTGAAGAAGACTCTTGAGAGTCCTTTGGATTGCAAGGAAATCAAACCAGTCAACCCTAAAGGAAATGAGTCCTGAATATTCATTGGAAGGACTGATGCTGAAGCTGAAGCTCCAATACTTTGGCCACCTGATGCAAAGAACTGATTCATTAGGAAAGACTGATGCTGGGAGGGCTTCCCTGGTGACTCACCTGGTAAAGAATCCACCTGCAATGTGGGAGACCTGGGTTCGATCTCTCAATTGGGAAGATCCCTTGGAGAAGGGAACGACTACCCATTCCAGTTTTCTGGCCTGGAGAATTCCATGGGCTATTCCATGGGGTCATAATGAGTCAGACACAACTATGATTTTCATTGATTCTGGGAAAGATTGAAGGCATGATTAGAAAGGGATGACAGAAAATTAGATGGTTGGATGACATCACTGATTCAATAGGCATGAGTTTGAGAAAGCTCCAGGAGTTGGTGATGGACAGGGAAACCTGGCATGCTGCAGTCCATGGGGTTGCAAATAGTCAGACATGACTGAGCAACTGAACTGAATGCACTTAAGAATATGTACCTTGCTGTTGTGAGAAATGTTTTAGCTTATAGGTGATACAAGTAAAGGTGATATAATGTTGTTGAAGTCTTATCTTTCTTTGCTAATCTTTGTCTAGTTTGTTCATTATTGAAACTGGGTTATTGAAATGTCTGACTGTAATTTTTGAACTGGCAATTTCTCCCTTCAGCTTGAACAGTTTTTGCTTTATATATTTTTGAGTCTGTTGTCATGTTCATGTGTGTATCTTCTTGATGAATTAACTGTCTTATATAATTTTTGTCTGTCAAATCAATGTTTGTCTTCAAGCCTGTTTTGTCTGATATTTGTACAGACACTTCAACTCTTTTTGTTATTGTTTGCATGGAATATTTTTTCAGCCCCTTTTCTTTCAAATAATGTATCTCTTATATTAAAAGTGAGTCTCTTATAGACATTTTACTTAGATCATGTGTTTTTTAAAAAATCGATTCTGATGTGTTACCAGTTAATTGGAAATTTTAATATATTTATTGTTTATTTACTGATAATCACATTATTGTTAATGTGACTACTGATGAGGAAAAACTTATGTCTTCCATTTTACCATTTGTTTTCTTGTATCTTATATCTATTTTGTTCCTCAGTTCTTCCATTATTTCCTTCTTTGGTTAGTTAGTTGCATTATTTTAATTCACTTTAATTTCTTTTGTTATTTTTTTTTTTTAGGATTGTGCTGATTACAATGAGGATGTTAATTTATAACTATCAACTCAGGTTAATATCAACTTAATTGTAATAGTATATATAAACTTTGCCCTAATATGGCCCTAAAGTGAAGTGAAGTCGCTCGGTCATGTCTTTCTTTGTGACCCCACGGACTGTAGCCTACCAGACTCTGAGGAGTCTCTCAGTTCACGGAATTTTCCAGGCAAGAGTACTGGAGTGGGTTGCCAAGTTGTTATAGTCACAAATTACATTACTGAACTCATTAATACAGATTTAATATTGTTTTATGCAGTTTTTTAAAATTACATAGAAAAAAGGAGTTATAAACAAAAATACATAATGATTTTATATATATTTCTGTAATTATTTTACCAATATTCTTTATTTCACTTTGAATATTTGACTTACTGCCTATGTCCTTTCAAGTCTAAAGGATTCCCTTTAGCATTTCTTATAGGACAGGTCTACTAGCAACAAATTCTCAACTTTTGTTTATGTGAAAATGTATCAATTTGTTATTCATTTTTAAAGATCTTTTCACTGGCTATAGAATTTTTAATTGACAGATTATTTTGTTTTTTTCTTGTTGTTAATATTTGAATATGTTATCCTACTGGCTTGTGTCCTCAGTGGTTTCTGATGAGAAAGCAGTTGCTGATCTTTTTGCCGCTCCCTTGTACATAACAGTATGTTTCTCTCTTGCTGCTTCCAGGGTCTCTCTTTGTCTTCATCTTTTGACATTAATAATGATGTGTCTTGGTGTGAATCTCTTTGAGTATATCCTGCTTGGATGTTTTGAAGGTTCTAGAATGTATAGGTTAAAGGTTTTCATTCAATTTGAGAAGCATATGGCCATTATGCCTTCAAATATTCTCTCTCTCCACCACCTTTTAATTCCCCCCTTCTTTTTTTTGTCTCTTTGCTCCTCTGACCATATAATCCCAAAGACCTATCTTCAAGTTCACTGATTCTTCCTTCTACTGTTTCAGTTCTACTGTAAAGCAACTTTAGTGAAATTTTTATTTTAGACAATGTAGATATCAACTACATAGTTTCTATTTTTTCTTTTAAATTTTCTTTTTATTGATAGTCTTATCTAGTAAGACACATTTTCATGGTTTACTCTTATTCTTTGTCCATAGTATCCTTTAACTCTTGATTATATTTATTACAGTTGCTTTAAAGTGTTTTTCTAGTATCCAGTGTCTGGGCTTTCTCAGAGACAGTTTCTATTAACTACATTTGTTCCTATGCATTAAAGCAACTTTAGTGAAATTTTTATTTTAGACAATGTAGATATCAACTACATAGTTTCTATTTTTTCTTTTAAATTTTCTTTTTATTGATAGTCTTATCTAGTAAGACACATTTTCATGGTTTACTCTTATTCTTTGTCCATAGTATCCTTTAACTCTTGATTATATTTATTACAGTTGCTTTAAAGTGTTTTTCTAGTATCCAGTGTCTGGGCTTTCTCAGAGACAGTTTCTATTAACTACATTTGTTCCTATGCACGCAGCATAGTTTCTAGCACATTCTCTTCTTAATACTGGCTTAAACAATGATAACTATATAGAACTTGCACTGCTTTTAAAGTGTGGTGTTGGAGAAGACTCTTGAGAGTCCCTTGGACTGCAAGGAGGTCCAACCAGTCCATTCTGAAGGAGATCAGCCCTGGGTGTTCTTTGGAAGGAATGATGCTAAAGCTTAAACTCCAATACTTTGGCCACCTCATGCCAAGAGTTGACTCATTGGAAAAGACTCTGATGCTGGGAGGGATTGGGGGCAGAAGAAGAGGACGACAAAGGATGAGATGGCTGGATGGCATCACTGACTCGATGAACATGAGTCTGAGTGAACTCCAGGAGTTGGTGATGGACAGGGAGGCCTGGCGTGCTGCGATTCATAGGGTCTGAACTGAACTGAACTGAGGAGGTATTCCCCTTGTAAAATGGCATGAGGATGAGGGAGGCTTTTTCTCTTTCTGATGTTCCCCCAACCAAACATACATATATTTTTACTTTGTACAATTTCATCACTGAAATGGATGTAGGAAGATTAATGATAGGTGATAGAGTCTTCTGTTTGCTGTAAAACTAAATGAATGTATACCTGGTTTTGTTATTTGGCGTGAAGCACACAGTTAGGAGAGGTGAAATGACTTCTTACCCTATTTATTTTCTGTTTCATAAAACATTGCTTGTAAAGCTCTAAGTGTATTTTTCTTAATACAGCACCTAGAGTTGAGAAGCAGTTGCAAATTCCAGAGTTAAGTAATTGGTTTTCTTTGAGTCTTCATTTTTGGAAGGTGTGAATTTTCATCTTGTTCTGTTTCTTCATAGGTATTTTAGTGATAAATCGAAGAGGCTTCAGCAGTAGTTCCCAGCCAGATGCACTTTAAGCTGGAAGGAGAGAGTGCGTTCTTTGTGTTCACACCTGTCCTGCAGCCAAAGTGTGCTATCGTATTCCTTTGGATTTTATTTAGAAAAAATATTTTATTTTTTCTCCCAGCAGGACCAATCCTCACTCAAAATCTTTAAAGTTGATGGACTGTAAAGTGATCAGATTTACTTGACACTGAAAACACAAAGCCTTTGGGTTTCATTATTTGTGCTGAATTTAATGAGCCATATGAGAAAAATAAAATTAGAACCTCATCATCATGGGATGTTTAACATAAAAACAATTAGCAGCATAGGGAGATGTTCAAGCTAAGCTAATCTGAGATCCTAGCAAACTTAAGGGTTAGTTTTGTTGTTCATTGTGCTTCTCAGGGGTTGTGGACCAAAATTCTATATAGTTAGGTCCTGGCTTTAGATCAAAACATAGAGCATAGGCAATTAGAGAGACAAAATGCTCTGTATATGTCCTCTTATGTTGATCACATCAAATGCATTTTCCTCTTTGGTTCTGATTCTCTTGATAAACTTTTAAAAGAGCAAGGTTTGCAATTAAGTAAATGAGTCACCAAGTGAAAAATACTTCATCAGCATAGCACATCTGTAGCACAAATATGGTAAATGAGCAAAAGTCACAAAGACTGCTGACAGGGACCAGTTATTTCACTTCCATCAGAAAGGATATTAACTTTCTTAAAACAGAGTTAAGGAAGGAAGCTTTAAACACACACACATACATGTACATGTATGAGTTGCCATTGGTTTCATTTATCTCTGCTCTGAATTCATGTTACCTAAAACAGAAGCTTGAAGTCTAATCATTTAGTCAGATTAAACTTCTATCTAGGGGTCATCTGGGAGCACACCTATGGGCAACCTTATTCTAAAACTGAATATTTATTAGAAGTACTGTAATAAGAAACATGTTCGTAGCAGTGGTTAAACTAGAAATAGAGAAATAGATTGACTTGAAATGACCTTATTTTATTTAAGCCTGTGATGTTGCTTTATTTTACAAAAATATATTCCTTTATTTGGCTTGATAGCCTTCATTTATATGGCTCATCCTACTTGGTTGCCCCTGTACTTCTGTACCAAAATTGAATTACCTCCCCTGACTTTACTGTCTGTATCAGTTATGTCCAAAAGAAATTTCTGTTGTTATAGAAATGTTCTATATCTGCACTGTTTAATAAGGTAGACAATAACTGCACATGCCTATTGAGCACTTGAAATGTGGTTAGCGCAACTAAAGAATAGAAACTTTAATTTTATTTTAGTTTAATTAATTGAATTAAAAATTTAAATAGCCTCATGTGGCTGGTAGCTATTATACTGGACAACATAGCTCTAGTTCCTTACTATTTAAAATTTTGTCCCTATACCAGTAGCATTTCCTAGGAACTTTTAGCTATTCAGAATCTTGGACTCCAGCCTAGACATAGTGAATCTGAATCTGCAGTTTAACAATACTCCGTGTAATTTGCAAATTGAGAAATACTGCTTCAGGCAATTACTCATCCTTCAGAATTCAAGGCGAAAGTCATTCCTTTAGGTAGCCAAGACCAATTTATAAGCAGTAGACACAGTGATGAGGATCCACAGTACTTTTAGGGACATTTGAAAATGTTTAAATTTATTTTAAAATCAGAATAAAATTGTGAACATTCAGGTCAAAGGAATGAAATTATATTAACATATTCATATTTATACAAATACAGTCATAAGCTGTCTACATATATATATATTCTAATATGTAAAGAAATATGTTGGTTGCAGCAAAAGATAAAAAAATCAGTTAAATATGTGTGTATAATTGTATCATAAATCAATATTTTATTGATTTGGTTTCAGTGTCCCCATTAGAATGTAAGCTCCATGAAAGCAGGGTGCACTGAATAAATACCTGTGGACTGAAGGAATAAGAACCGAGAATATTGAACAAGGTCCATTGTTTAGATGTAGGATCACAGTCTGAACAGGTGCTTGTTATTGCTGTTGTATTCTCTTTGTTCTTCTTTTTAAACACATCTTCCTTATCAAATACCAACAAAACTCTCCCTCTGTGGTCTCAGCTCATTGACTTACATTCTAACCTTACTTTCCTTCCTCCAGCCCTTTAGCATTTTTGCTTAGGTCCTTTGCCTTGCTCTTTCAACCTCACAGGTCCCTGCCACTTGCCCTTCTTTGATGTAGCATTACAAAATCTTTGAGTAAAACAATATTTTACTCTTTAAAAGTAAAATAGGTACTTTTGCCCTGGGGAAGGAAATGGCAACCCACTCCAGGATTCTTGCCTGGAGAATCCTGTGGGCAGAGAAACCTGGTGGGCTGCCATCCATAAGGTCGCACGGAGTCGGATACAACTGAAGCGACTTAGAAGCAGCAGGTACTTTTGGGGTGGTGGTGGTAGAAAAAGGTGGTTGGAGGAGGAGGTGAAAAGGGAGAAAACTAAGTTGGCAACTGCAGGGTTTACTTTGGTGGGCAGGGTGAAGGAAGGCATTTTTGTGAACATTATAACACTCTCATGTTTATACTTATTATTTCATCAAAGAAGAGTTTTCAAGATGTCTACAACCTAACAGCAACTAAAAATCATATGAATAAAAAAATAACAATACTAAAAAAGCTGATAATTTTCTATTAGTCTGCTTAGCTGTATGTTTTAGTTATGTGTTGCTGTATAGCAAATTACCCCAAAATCTAACAGCTGAAAAGAACAAAAATTTATTATCTCACAGTTTTTGTGAAGCAGGTTCTAACTGTGTCTTATGTTGTTATTGGCAGGATTCAGTTCCTCACAGGTTACTGGACTGAGTTCCTTGACTCCTGAATGTTTCCAAGAGCAGCTCATGGCAGCTGGCTCCCTTTGGAGCACGTGAGTCATAGAGTCAGGGTGAGTGTGCAAGATAAAAGCCACATCTTTTTGAATCTAGTCTCATGAATGACACCTCTTACTCAAACCTTATTCTATTTGTTAGAAACAAGCCACAAGATGTAGCCCTAAGTTTAGGGTAGGGGATTATGCTAGAGATGAGGATCTCATAATGAGAGCCATCTTAGAGGATACTAACCGAACTGTAGTTGCCACTCAATAAGTACATTTGGAACAAATAAATATATTGAGAGAGAGAAGCACAGATTGAGGGTAGGTATATTGAGTGAAGGAAAGTCTCTTAAGAGAAGATACTTTAGTTGGACTTAATTGGTGAGTAAGATTAGATTATGTAGAAGTGAATAAAGTGTGTTTATAGTAAAGAATTAGCACCAATGAGAACCTGGAGGAAAGAATGCAAAAGGCAAGAAGACTGTTAGATTGCCTATTTCTTTAAAGGTGTCACTCTATGTACACCATTCCGTTCAGTTCAGTCGCTCAGTCGTGTCCGACTCTTTGCGACCCCATGAATCGCAGCACGCCAGGCCTCCCTGTCCATCACCATCTCCCGGAGCTCACTCAGACTCACGTCCATTGAGTCCGTGATGCCATCCAGTATTCTTGCCTTGAGAACCCCATGAACAGTATGTACACCATAAAGACTTCTATTATATGTTAAAGTAATGAAGTTTTGTTCTTGGTCAGTGGTGTCTGGTCATCTTCAGCAGCTATTAAAAATAAATAAGAGATATTAAATAAGAGATATTTATTTCTCACTGTTCCAGAAGCTGGTAAGTCTGAGGTCAGGGTGCCAGCATGGGTCAGGTTCTGATGACGATCCTCTTCCTGGCTGAAAGACAACTGGCTCCTCATTGTATCCTCACACAGGGGAGAGAGGGAGGAGAGAGAGAGTGAGCGCTCTCTGGTCTCCTCTTATAAGGACACCAATTCAATCATGAGGACCACATCCTAAAACTTCATCTAAACCTAATTATCCCCCAAAGACTCCACTTCCTAATCCCTTGGAGATTAGGGCTTCATCATATGACTTTTGGGAAGATATATTCAGTCTCCAAAATGGCCTTGTTTAGAATTTGTACAAAAAAACCAAAAACAAAAATCCTTGAATTCATTAAGAGTTAAACTACAGTTAAGAGGTTCTCCTAATCCAAGATTTTTAAAGGCAGGGGTGATTGTGTTCATTTAGTCAGCTTCCTCCAGTTTTGAAAACCACCCATACTCACTCTTTATCTTTCTCTTCTGCTTTGGTTAACATCCTTGCCCTACCACCATCAAACTTTTCAAACCAGGCTGAAAGTATTCACAAATTGGATTGCTTTAGAAGTCCAAAAGTAAAAGGCGCGAGTGATTCATGGTGATAAAAGGTTTTGAGCTGAACAATAAATAATAGGATTAAGTAGCAAGGATAGTTTTGGTTTTGGTTTCCAACCAGAAGAAACTTCTTCCTAGAAGATGGCCTAAGCCTGGAAGAAAATACTAAGCGTTAGGCTTATACTCAGAAGGCCAGTAATACATTTCAAGTAAAAAAGGAACAGAATCTTAAGAGTGGTTTTCCACATCTCTTTGTCTTTTCCTCTTGTCAGTGACAGTATGGGTGCAATAAGAGAAGAGGTATATTTATCTAAGTGGAAACAAATGTATCTGTAGTGAAGAAATCTAAAGTATATGCATTTGGTTAAAAATAAAATAATGTACATTGATTCCTTGAAAATAATTATTCAATGTGATATGCATCAGGTGAGTTCCTGAATTAAATATAAATGTTTCAAAATCTATGGCTATATTTTAAGTTGCTTGTCTTTGGATGATAGAGAGGAAGAACAATTGAGAATAATAATTAAGAATTATTTTATCTTTTCCATTTATAACATTTTTAAAAAGAATCATTCACTTTTATTTAAAATCTTGGCAAATTTCAAAGTAGTACTTTGACTTGTCTATTAATACAATATGGAAAGGTCTGAAATTTTAACTTTTAATAATGTTTTGACAATTTTGTTCATTTTACTATTCAGTCTATTGCTTTAATACCATCAGAAAATGGGGGGAGAAATCTAAGAATATTAAATGACTGCAAAGGAAAGGCATTCTTAAATGATCTGTTGTCATAAGCTGTAAAAATAACATTTCCTTAAAGGTGCATTGTTAGCACTGCGTGTGTTGGTGTCTGTAGGGGCATGTGGGGAGGTGGGTGTGGAGATTACGGGGGTGTGGATGACAGTGGGATGGAGGAGGGTTGTTCTGATGCTAATCTTTACTGTTATATTATCCGGAATGAGGGTTTATCTTCTTTCCTCCCTCCTTCTCTTCCCCCTTTTCCCTTCTTTCCCTTCCTTCCTTCCTTAAATGAAGAACTCAATTTCCTATAAATTTGAGAACAAGACATAGATAAATGTGGAATTGGAATGCATGCATGATTTAGGAGAATCCTAAAGTCCATCTAGAGTCTGCTTCCAGGCCTTTCTAAAAAAGCATTATTTTTCACATGTAGAGGCCCTATGCAATATCTATAATATATAAAGTATTAAACATAAGCAAAAATGATGTATTACATTTTTCTATTTTGACAAGTGATAGTGATTCTAGGACAGAAAGATTCAGAGGCAGCTTTCTGTATCTTGTACAAAAATGGCCAATCATAGCTGATCAGTCATTCCCACATACTGTTTTCTTATGTTAGATCTAGAGACCTATTTGGTGTGCTCTTTTTTTATTTTTTTCCAATGCTCTGAGCTGCATTTCTTCTCTTAATGAACCATTTGAACTTCTGGAGTCAATCAGTATAAGAATCATAATTAATTCATACCAAGACATCTATTAAAAGCATTATATGACTTGATGTCATCTTTTTTTTAATTAGTTTTTATTTTTTAGTTTGTTTTGCTTTACAATACTGTATTCATTTTGCTATACATTGACATGAATCAGCCACGAGTGTANCCATCCCAAAGTTCATGGAGTCACTGTGTTTGCACAAGGAGCAGACACCTGAGTTCTATTATAAATGAAACATCAGTTGGGCTTTGGAGAACTCATGGGCAAACGTGGAGCCACTGGCATGTCTAGAGAAGTTTCAGACATTAAACTTCTTTTATGTAAATTTGTATAAACTGATGGACCAGTAAGTTGCCAAATCTTTTAATTTGCATGGTGCTTCTTGCACCCTTATTTTCTGCTACATTTCACTACTACAACACTAGTTCCAGCCCTCATTAGTGTTTCTTTGGAATAATGGTTTAGAATATGATCATGGCCTTTTTCCTGGTATTGCTGCCTCTATTTTTACCTCTAAGCTGTTCTCCATCCTGAAGTTCATGTTAAGTATTCTGAAATGTTATATCTGTCCCCCAAGGCTTCCCATGGTTCCCTGATGATCTTTTAATTCTTTCATGCCATATATGCATATTATAATCTTTTACTAATGTGTATTCTCCCCAAACTGAATTACTTACAGCTTGAATGTGCTTGCAAATTTCTTTTCTCCTTTGCAAATCAAAAATCTACTACTCATCTTATGAGTCACTTTACTTGCCTTCTTTCAACTACTTCTTTTCCTGATAGACTCCAAAGCTCAGTTTAGTTCATTCCTCCATCTGTAAAGCTGGTCACATTGTATTCTAGTTATACATTTCTGTTTCTAAAGTTAAGTACCTGGACTACTTGGGCTGTCTCAGTACTCAACACAAGTGTATTTCTAACATGAACATTGGTTGATATTTTGTTTACATTAATGAATAAGATCAAAGTGAAACAAGGCAAATGTACATTGGAATTTTACTTACTTGTTTTCAACGACAGAAGTGACTTCTTTTTGTTTTGTTTCTTAGTTGTTAAGCCATGCTTGATCTTTTGTGACCCCATGGACTGTAGCCCACCAGGCTCCTCTGTCCATGGGATTTCTCAAACAAGAATAGTGATGTTGAATGCCATTTCCTAATCCAGGGGATCCTCCTAACCCAGGAATTAAACTTGAGTCTTCTACATTGCAGGCAGATTCTTTACAAGTGAGCCACTGGGGAAACCTAAGTGGGTTCTTTCCTGACTTGGAAACAGCTTTGAATTTGTTTCTTAGTTGTTAAGCCATGCTTGATCTTTTGTGACCCCATGGACTGTAGCCCACCAGGCTCCTCTGTCCATGGGATTTCTCAAACAAGAATAGTGATGTTGAATGCCATTTCCTAATCCAGGGGATCCTCCTAACCCAGGAATTAAACTTGAGTCTTCTACATTGCAGGCAGATTCTTTACAAGTGAGCCACTGGGGAAACCTAAGTGGGTTCTTTCCTGACTTGGATAACAGCTTTGAATACTGAAAGAATATTTTCTCACTTTTTTGCATTACAGTTGATACTTGAACAACAAGGATTTCAACTCTAGGGGTCCACTTACACTAGAATTTTTATTACTAATAGACATATTTAGTTATGGTTGGTTGAATCTGTGGATGCAGAACTGGACACTCAGGGTTGACTATAAAATTACACATGGATTTTTCATCTCTGTGCAGTGGATCACCCTAGTCTCCATGTGTTCAATGGTCAACTGTACTTACTGTGTAACAGTTACAGACATGACATGCTTTCAAGTTTAATCTGTATGATTAACATTTTTTCTATGACTTTCTTAATTCTAAAAAATTATCTAAAAAGAAATCATATCCTCATTTGTAGTATTTCACAGTTTACATGATGTAAACTTTCCCACCATAGCTGATTTCAAACTACAAATATAATGTTCCTCAATGCAAAGCCAGGAGGTGACAAGCAGTGGAACCGCATTATTTCCACTATAGAGAACCATTGAATGTAATAGCACTCAGGTGTGGAGAATAGTGGACTTCACTGGTGGCTCGGCAGTAAAGAATCTGCCTGCAGTGCAAGAAACTTGCAGGAGACATGGGTTCAATCCCTGGGTCAGGAAGATTCTCTAGAGTAGGAAAAGGCAACTGACTCCAGAACTCTTGCCTGGAGTTCCTCATGAACAGAGGAATCTTGCTGGCTACAGTCCATAGGGTCCCCAAAGAGTTGGCCATGACTGAGCAACTAAACAAGAGCAACATAGAGAATAGTAAAATATAGAAAAATGATTAGANATCTTTTAATTCTTTCATGCCATATATGCATATTATAATCTTTTACTAATGTGTATTCTCCCCAAACTGAATTACTTACAGCTTGAATGTGCTTGCAAATTTCTTTTCTCCTTTGCAAATCAAAAATCTACTACTCATCTTATAAGTCACTTTACTTGCCTTCTTTCAACTACTTCTTTTCCTGATAGACTCCAAAGCTCAGTTTAGTTCATTCCTCCATCTGTAAAGCTGGTCACATTGTATTCTAGTTATACATTTCTGTTTCTAAAGTTAAGTACCTGGACTACTTGGGCTGTCTCAGTTCTCAACACAAGTGTATTTCTAACATGAACATTGGTTGGTATTTTGTTTACATTAATGAATAAGATCAAAGTGAAACAAAGCAAATGTACATTGGAACTTTACTTACTTGTTTTCAATGACATAAGTGACTTCTTTTTGTTTTGTTTCTTAGTTGTTAAGCCATGCTTGATCTTTTGTGACCCCATGGACTGTAGCCCACCAGGCTCCTCTGTCCATGGGATTTCTCAAACAAGAATAGTGATGTTGAATGCCATTTCCTAATCCAGGGGATCCTCCTAACCCAGGAATTAAACTTGAGTCTTCTACATTGCAGGCAGATTCTTTACAAGTGAGCCACTGGGGAAACCTAAGTGGGTTCTTTCCTGACTTGGATAACAGCTTTGAATACTGAAAGAATATTTTCTCACTTTTTTGCATTACAGTTGATACTTGAACAACAAGGATTTCAACTCTAGGGGTCCACTTACACTAGAATTTTTATTACTAATAGACATATTTAGTTATGGTTGGTTGAATCTGTGGATGCAGAACTGGACACTCAGGGTTGACTATAAAATTACACATGGATTTTTCATCTCTGTGCAGTGGATCACCCTAGTCTCCATGTGTTCAATGGTCAACTGTACTTACTGTGTAACAGTTACAGACATGACATGCTTTCAGTTTAATCTGTATGATTAACATTTTTTCTATGACTTTCTTAATTCTAAAAAATTATCTAAAAAGAAATCATATCCTCATTTGTAGTATTTCACAGTTTACATGATGTAAACTTTCCCACCATAGCTGATTTCAAACTACAAATATAATGTTCCTCAATGCAAAGCCAGGAGGTGACAAGCAGTGGAACCGCATTATTTCCACTATAGAGAACCATTGAATGTAATAGCACTCAGGTGTGGAGAATAGTGGACTTCACTGGTGGCTCGGCAGTAAAGAATCTGCCTGCAGTGCAAGAAACTTGCAGGAGACATGGGTTCAATCCCTGGGTCAGGAAGATTCTCTAGAGTAGGAAAAGGCAACTGACTCCAGAACTCTTGCCTGGAGTTCCTCATGAACAGAGGAATCTTGCTGGCTACAGTCCATAGGGTCCCCAAAGAATTGGCCATGACTGAGCAACTAAACAAGAGCAACATAGAGAATAGTAAAATATAGAAAAATGATTAGGAGATGGTGATTTTTGAGTGTCCTTTTACTAACATATCTTGTACTGTGCTGTGCTTAGTCCCTCAGTCATGTCCGACTCTGTGACCCCATGGACTGTAGCCCTCCAGGCTTCTCTGTTAACAGTATTCTGCAGGTAAGAATACTGGAGTGGGTTGTCATATACCCCTCAGGGGGATCTTCCCAACTCACGGATAGAACCCTGGTATCCCACATTGCAGGTGGATTCTTTACTGACTGAGTCACCAGGAAAGCCCAATGCATCTTACTTAACTCTGTTTATGTAATTTAATTTTTAAGAGTGACAGAGTTTTATCAGCTCCCAAACTCCTGAAACTTTAACAGTTGACCTTTATGTCATTGTAGAAGTCAGCTTCAATACAGTACTGAATCATTGTTGCTTCAAACGCTATACTAGTCACTATGGGAATATAGGGTAAGTGCTCATAAAACTTTTACTACTTTAAACATAATTTGGTGATTTGGCACATACCATCATCTCTAGGTTCTGTTAGACATTTTCAAAACTAAGTATAAGATTTGAATTTGCTCTGGGCCCAAACTCTGTTTATATAATTTAATTTTTAAGAGTGACTGTGTTTAATCAGCTCACAAACTTCTATAAATTTAACAGTTGACCCTTATGTCATTGTAAAAGTTAGCTTCAACACAATATGACTATTTGCAACCCCATGGACTATACAGTCCATGGAATTCTCCAAGCCAGAATACTGGAGTGTGTAACCTATCCCTTCTCCAGAGGATCTTCCCAATCCAGGAATCGAACTGGGGTCTCCTGCATGCAGGCAGATTCTTTACCAACTGAGCTATCAGGGAAGCCCTAACTTTATATAATTTAATTTTTAAGAGTGACAAGGTTTTATCAGCTCCCAAACTCCTGAAACTTTAACAGTTGACCCTTATGTCATTGTAGAAGTCAGCTTCAATACAGTACTGAATCATTGTTGCTTCAAACACTATACTAGTCACTATGGGAATATAGGGTAAGTGCTCATAAAACTTTTACTATTTTAAACATAATTTGGTGGTTTGGCACATACCATCATCTCTAGGTTCTGTTAGACATTTTCAAAACTAAGTATAAGATTTGAATTTGCTCTGGGCCCTATGACCTGAGGATGGAGTTGGTGCTCACATCACTAACTTCCTGAAGCTCAACACTGCCTTGGAGAGGCAGGAGAGTGAAAAAAAAAGGTTTTCCTCATTAGTTACCTTGAAATCAACAGTTTTCCTACAATTAGAGTAGCATACTTGCCTTATATCCTTGAATGACCTGATCACATGTTTACTGGATTTTCTTGGTACTGCTTTTACATTATTATTGGGAGTCCAAAAGACCATAGGTGGCAAATGCTTGAGTTACAAGAGTTCAAAGGCAGTATATAATGGCTAAATTTTCACAACCATATTGATCTGTGTTGAAATAGCATTTGCCATCACAAATGTTGAAATCTTAAGTAAGTCATTAACCTAAGTATGTTTTCTTACTAATTAAAAGCTAAATTATTGGTTATTATAAGAAATCTATAAAAAAAGTCAACTAAATTAAATTTATGCAAGCCCAGGGGTTCAGTTGTTTCATGAATTGGGTATGTGCAAGGAAATATCAGTGCCCCTGCACCTCCACCTTCCCATACATACATTAAGCACAGTTTTTATTGAGAGCGAAAACATATTTCTAACTCTCAATGATCTCTCTTCTTCCTAATTTCCCACAGCCCTTTTCTATCTAGATAAACATTTTTAAGTTAATTCTATGTGGCTGTACCTTATCTCACTTTCCTACTTTTTTGTCTTCTTCACACTTTATATCACATGTCCACTCCAAGCTAGACTATAATTTCCTGAGGTCTGTGATCTAAACAGAAAATTGTTCCTGGACTTTCAGCAGCTTACAGTGTCTGAAAAAAGCTTAGATACATGGGCATTGGTGAGTATCTGCAGAAGTTGTTTTCCTAATTATGAGGCAAAATAAAAGTTCTCCTAAATAAATACTTTAGGTTTTACAGTTTAAAGTGGTATCTTTCAGAGAATATCTAGTTTCATTTCCAGTCAGCTGGACATAATGGTCTTGAATAAGAGGTTGCCTTACTTGCTTCAGTTCAGTTCAGTTCAGTCACTCAGTCATGTCCGACTCTTTGCGACCCATGAATTGCAGCACGCCAGGCCTCCTTGTCCATCACCAACTCCCAGAGTTCACTCAGACTCGTGTCCATTGAGTCAGTGATGCCATCCAGCCAGTGATGCCATCCAGCCATCTCATCCTCTGTCATCCCCTTTTCCTCCTGCCCCCAATCCTTCCCAGCATCAGAGTCTTTTCCAATGAGTCAACTCTTCGCATGAGGTGGCCAAAGTACTGGAGTTTCAGCTTTAGCATCATTCTTTCCAAAGAAATCCCAGGGCTGATCTGCTTCAGAATGGACTGGTTGGATCTCCCCCTACCCAACAAATTGGCAGTTATAACAGAATACGTAATCCCAAATCAAATTTTTCTTTTTACTTCGTGACTAAATCATATCATTATAAAGGTAGTGATGACATCATCATAAAGGTAATCTGATGACACAGATTTTTCAAGAAAGACAAATGAATAATTTCCTCATCTTTTCCTTTTTCAAAAAACACCATAATCTTTTCTAAATAACCTAGAAACATATAGTAAAAATGAAACAAACTCACAGGGTCATAAAGCAAACATATGGTTATCAAAGGGGAAGGGTGAGGGCAAGGGATTAATTAGGAGGCTGGACTTCACTGGTGGTTCAGTGGTAAAGAATTCACCCATCAATGTCAGTGCTAAAAGTTCCATCTCTCGGTTAGGAAGAAACTCTTCGCATGAGGTGGCCAAAGTACTGGAGTTTCAGCTTTAGCATCATTCTTTCCAAAGAAATCCCAGGGCTGATCTGCTTCAGAATGGACTGGTTGGATCTCCCCCTACCCAACAAATTGGCAGTTATAACAGAATACGTAATCCCAAATCAAATTTTTCTTTTTACTTCGTGACTAAATCATATCATTATAAAGGTAGTGATGACATCATCATAAAGGTAATCTGATGACACAGATTTTTCAAGAAAGACAAATGAATAATTTCCTCATCTTTTCCTTTTTCAAAAAACACCATAATCTTTTCTAAATAACCTAGAAACATATAGTAAAAATGAAACAAACTCACAGGGTCATAAAGCAAACATATGGTTATCAAAGGGGAAGGGTGAGGGCAAGGGATTAATTAGGAGGCTGGACTTCACTGGTGGTTCAGTGGTAAAGAATTCACCCATCAATGTCAGTGCTAAAAGTTCCATCTCTCGGTTAGGAAGATCCCCTCGGCTGGGCAGAAGGAAATGGAAGACTGCTCCAGTATTATTTCCTGGGAAATACCATGGATGGAGGCTCAAAGAGTTGGACATGATTTAGCAGCTAAGTAACAATAATATATAAAATAGATAACTAATAAGGGCTTACTGGATAGTATAGGGAACCAATAAAAGTTCTCCTAAATAAATATTTTAGGCTTTACAGTTTAAAGTGGTGCCTTTCAGAGAATATCTAGTTTCATTTCCAGTCAGCTGGACATAATGGTCTTGAATAAGAGGTTGTCTTACTTGCTTCAGTTCAGTTCAGTTCAGTCACTCAGTCGTGTCCGACTCTTTGCGACCCCATGAATTGCAGCACGCCAGGCCTCCTTGTCCATCACCAACTCCCAGAGTTCACTCAGACTCATGTCCATTGAGTCAGTGAT
This sequence comes from Aepyceros melampus, assembly GCA_006408695.1. NCBI lineage: Eukaryota > Metazoa > Chordata > Mammalia > Artiodactyla > Bovidae > Aepyceros > Aepyceros melampus. Next base: position 288,833 of record SJXQ01003463.1, read on the forward strand.
GCCATCCAGCCAGTGAAGCCATCCAGCCATCTCATCCTCTGTCATCCCCTTTTCCTCCTGCCCCCAATCCTTCCCAGCATCAGAGTCTTTTCCAGTGAGCCAACTCTTCGCATGAGGTGGCCAAAGTACTGGAGTTTCAGCTTTAGCATCATTCTTTCCAAAGAAATCCCAGGGCTGATCTGCTTCAGAATGGACTGGTTGGATCTCCTCCTACCCAACAAATTGGCAGTTATAACAGAATATATAATCCCAACTCTAATTTTTCTTTTTACTTCGTGACTAAATCATATCATTATAAAGGTAGTGATGACATCATCATAAAGGTACTCTGATGACACAGATTTTTCAAGAAAGACAAATGAATAATTTCCTCATCTTTTCCTTTTTTAAAAAACACCATAATCTTTTCTAAATAACCTAGAAACATATAGTGAAAATGAAACAAACTCACAGGGTCATAAAGCAAACATATGGTTATCAAAGGGGAAAGGTGAGGGGAAGGGATTAATTAGGAGGCTGGACTTCCCTGGTGGTTCAATGGTAAAGAATTCACCCATCAATGTCAGTGCTGAAAGTTCCATCTCTCGGTTAGGAAGATCCCCTCGGCTGGGCAGAAGGAAATAGAAGACCGCTCCAGTATTATTTCCTGGGAAATACCATGGATGGAGGCTCAAATAGTTGGACAGATTTAGCAGCTAAGTAACAATAATATATAAAATAGATAACTAATAAGGGCCTACTGTATAGTATAGGGAACCCACACTCATTACTCTATAAAACTCTAAAGGATTCTATGGGAATAGAATAGAATCCCATAGGATTCTATGGGAAAAGAATCTGAAAAAATAGATACATGTATATGTATAACTAAATCACTTTGCTATATACCTGAAACTAATACAACACTGTAAATCAACTATACTCCAATATGTATGGAGAGAATAACATGGGAATTTATTATACCATATGTAAAATAGATAGCCAATGGAAATTTGCTCTATGACTCAGGGAACTCAAACAGGGGCTCTGTGACAATCTAGAAGGATGGAGAGGGAGATAGGAGGGAGGGTTAGGAGGGAGGTGCTGTGGGTGTGCCTACAGCTGGTTCTTGTTGATGTGCGACAGAAAACCACAAAATTCTACAAAGCAAATATCCTTCAATTAAAAAAAAATGAAGTCGCGAAATAAAAAAAAAAAGGAAAGATTCCTCCCATTTGCTAGAGTGTGGTTAAACTTGGAGGACATTTTGCCGTTTGAAGTAATCCAAGCAGAGAAAGAGAAAGTTATGTGTATGTAGAATTTTAAACAGAGAAGGCAATGGCAATCCACTCCAGTACTCTTGCCTGGAAAATCCCATGGACGGAGGAGCCTGGTAGGTTGCAGTCCATGGCGTCACTAAGAGTCGCACGCGACTGAGCGACTTCAATTTCACTTTTCACTTTTCACTTTCATGCATTGCAGAAGGAAATGGCAACCCACTCCAGTGTTCTTGCCTGGAGAATCCCAGGGAAGAGGGAGCCTGGTGGGCTGCCGTCTATGGGGTCGCACAGAGTAGGACATGACTGAAGCGACGCAGCAGCAGCAGCAGCAGCAGCAGCAGCAAAATTTTAAAACATTGAACTAATATAATCATAGTAGAACTGTGGTTACCAGGGTTTAAGGGGTGGGGAGAATCAGAATATGTTGATCAACAGGAGCAAACCTTTCGTTACAAATGAGTAATATCTGAGGCTCTAATGTATAGCATGGTGACTATAGATAATAATATTCTATTGTATACTTGAAACTTGCTAAGAGAGTAGATCTTAAATGCTCTCACCATACCGTCTCTTCCAAATGGTAGTTATGTGAGGTGACGGATGTGTTAATTAACTTGATTGTACTAATTATTTTACAGTGTATAAATAAATGAAACCATCATATGTATACCTTGAAGCTATATAATTTTAAATTGTCAATTACACCTCAATAAACAGCATGTCTAAAAGCAGAGACATTACTTTGCCGACAAACATTAGTCTAGTCAAAGCTATGGTTTTTTCCAGTAGTCATGGATGGATGTGAGAGTTGAACTATAAAGAAAGCTGAGCGCCAAAGAATTGATACTTTTGAACTGTGGTGTTATAGAACACTCTTGAGAGTCCCTTGGACTGCAAGGAGATCCAACCAGTGCATCCTAAAGGAAATCAATCTTGAATATACATTGGAAGGACTGATGCTGAAAGTGAAGCTCCAATACTTTGACCACCTGATATGAAGAACTGACTCATTTGAAAAGACCCTTATGTTGGGAAACTTTGAAGGCAGGAGGAGAAGGGGATGACAGAGGATGAGACGGTTGGATGGCATCACCAACTCAATGGACATGAGTTTGAGTAAGCTCTGGGAGTTGATGTTGGACAGGGAAGGCTGGTTTGCTTCAGTCCTTAGAGTCTCAAAGGGTTGGACATGATTGAGCGACTGAACTGAACTGAAATGAACACCTCAGTAAAGATAAATAAACTTATAAATATATAAAGAAGAATTTAAAACAATTATAAACACTTCATTGGCATATATAGAAAGGAATAGTGTTATGTAAAAGGAGAGACTTTCAAGTGGTTTTTCACATTGATTTAAAAAAATTGAAGTGAAAATGATAGTCTGCTGGTAAAAATAAAGTTTACACAAAACTCACTCGAAATAGGTAATAATCTAAAGTTTCAGTAATTCAAACCATGTTCCTGAGCTATTCAAATAATTCAGAGTAAGTCACATGCTCTCTTATTAAAAGTTTATGTACAAATTTGGGAGGTGCATTTTATTTNTTCTCAGGTAGATTCCCTATCTCTTCCTCTTTTGCTTGGTTAGGTGGGCATTTGTCCTGTTCCTTTACCTGCTGGACATTCCTCTGTCTCTTCGTCTTGGTTTTATTGCTGTGTTTGGCGTGACCTTTCTGTATTCTGGGAATTTGTGGAATTCTCTTAATTATGGGGTTCCCTTGCTGTGGGTGGGGTTGTATCAATGGCTTGTCAAGGTTTCTTGGTTAGGGAAGCTTGTGTCAGAGTTCTGTTGGGTACGGCTGGATTTCTTCTCTCTGGAGTGCAATGAAGTGTCCAGAAATGAGTTAGGAGATGACTATGGTTTGGGAATAACTTGAGCTGCCTGTATATTGAAACTCAGCAGTATGGTCCTGTGTTACTGGTGAATTTGCGTGATATGTCTTGCTCTGGAACTTGTTGGCCCTTGGGTGGTGCTTGGTTTCAGTGTAGGTATGGAGGTGTTTGATGAGCTCCTATCGATTAATGTTCCCTGGGTTCAGGAGTTCTCTGATGTTCTCAGGATTTGGGCTTAAGTCTCCTCCTTCTGGGTTTCAGTTTTATTTTTAAAATAGCCTCAAGGCTTCTCCATCTATATAGCGCAAATGATAAAACCTTTAGGTTAAAGATGAAGAGTTTCTCCAAATTGAGGGAGACCCAGAGAGGTTCACTGAGTTATGTAGAGAAAGGGAGAGGGAGGGGGTAGTTAGAGGTGACTGAAATGAGATGAGGTGGGATCAAAAGAAGAGAGAGAGCTAGCCAGTAATCACTTCCTTATGTGTGCTCCTCCATCTGGACCGCTCAGAGATGATCACTGAGTTATACAGGAGAGAGGAGAGGGAGGAGGTAGTCAGAGGTGGCCAGGAGGATAAATGAGGGAAATGAAAAGGAAGAGAGACAGATTCAGCCAGTAACCAGTTCTCTAAGTGTTCTTTATCATCTGGAACACACCGGAGTTCACAGGGTTGGGTAGAGAAGAGGAGAGGGAGGAGAGAGAGACAACCTGCTGGGGAGAAAGGAGAGTCCAAAAGAGGAGAGAGTGGTCAAGCCAGTAATCTCACTCTCAGGTAAAATTGGGTAATGAAGATTGGGTTTTTAAATGTAAAAAATTGACAACAAATACCAAAAAGCAAAGATTAAAAATTTAAGAGTCGCGGTTGGATTTTCAAAAATACAATATTAAAGAAAAGAAGAAGAACAAGAAGAAAAAAAAAGTCACAGAAATTATTAATGACCAACACCAACAGCCACTCAAAAAAACAAACAAAAGTTGTATATATGTATATATGGCATTTGCTTATAGGGTCTTTTTTTTTGATAAGTGATAGTAGGTTAAAAAATTAAAATTAAAAGAGTAATAGAAGACTTAAAATTTTAGAAAAAAAGGAGAAGAAAAAGAATAGGAAGAAAAAACAATCAAACAAAAACATCTACCAAAAAAATAATAATACTAAAAAAAAAATAATAATAAAAAGAGAACGGTCGAAAAAATAGTAATGATATTTCTGGGACTTTCTCTGGTGTTGTAGGCAGTGTGGGGTCACTTCCAAGGCGTTTCCCTCCGTTCAGCTTCCTCTGTTTGCTGGTCTCTTCAGTGTCCGATTTCCACCCTAACGCAAGGGGGTGGTGGAAGTCACTTTTTTTTTTTTTTTTTAGACTCACTTGGTCAGTTGCTCTGTTTTTGAAGACAATGTTCTGCTTTTCTGGATGCCTGATGTCCTCTGCTCGCATTCAGAAGTTGCCCTGTAGATTTTACTCAGCGTTGAGATGTCTTTTGATGAGTTTGTGGGGGAGAAGGTGGTCTCTCCGTCCTATTCCTCTGCCATCTTAGGTGCCCCCTCGACTTGATGTCATCTTTACACACTTTGTGTGTCTCACCTTGCTGCCACTTCTACTTTCATCACTATCCTTTATTAAGCCAATTAAGTACCATGTTGGGGCTGCCCCAAATGTAATTATTAATATTATCTCTTACGTATACGCATCTAAATTCACAAAAGCTCAATATGCATTTGACAAGCTACTGAATACTAAAATACTAAACAAAAATGTGCTTTAACACCTACGCATGTGGACTGCTGCTGCAGTAAATAAAAGTTTCTGGTAATGAAGGTATTTATCCTATTTGATAAATCAGTTAAATCATTTCAAATGTTGAATTTGAAATATTGATTTTCACAATCCTATATGCCTTTCCTTGGTAGTTTGAACATAACCCTTTGATTCCCTTAGGCTCATGACACAATGCCACATTAAATATCTTTCTGACTGCAAATTTGATTTTTAGTCATATTCAGGCTTATGTTTGTGCATTATACATGTCAGAGTATTCTGGCAGTTATTCCTTTGGAATTTGGATGTGTTGATGATCTGCGCAAAAATATCTGATAGCAAAAAGTAAAAGTGAAAGCAGCTCAGTTGTGTCCAGCGCTTTGTGACCCATGTACTATACAGTCCATGGATCTCTCTAGGCCAGAATACTGGAGTAGATAGCCTTTCCCTTCTCCAGAGGATCTTCCAAACCCACAGACTGAATCCAGGTCTCCTACATTACAGGCAGATTCTTTGCCAGCTGAGCCACAAAGGAAGCCCAAGAATACTGAAGTGGGTAGCCTATCCCTTCTCCAGGGGCACTTCCTGACCCAGGAATTGAACCAGAGTCTCCTGCATTGTGGGTGGATTCTTTATCAACTGAGCTATCAGGGAAGCCCAACAAGAAGTAAGACAGGAACCAATTGGAACAGACACCTGAAGGAACCCTGGGGCTGGATGCTGGAGCCCTTCTACTGGCCCGGCTATAACCCTTTAGCTAAAGGAGGATTCTTGGATGTATCTAAAGCTGCTGTATCATGGCAGCCAAGGCAATGGTAGGGGATGACAATCAGGATGAGGATGTCAGCTTTAACCAACTGGAATGGGGTAGTTCAATATCAGTGCATACCTGTTGAGTTTCAGCCTTGGTTTTTTTGTCTATTCAGGGGCCATTAGAAAAGATAGTAACTGTTTAGGTGTTTAGAATTGTGTGTTAGAGTAGCTAATGCTCATCTACCTATATACTCTTTAGGTTTAGACAATTGCATTTGAAATTAAACAGTTACTAAGAGGACAGGTTCTAGTTGGAGCAGAATTCACTCTTTGGTTCTAAGAGAATTAATGTGTTGCCTGAAAGGTAAGGTTCTGTGTGACATGAACACAGACTTACCCTCAGAAGTCAGATAGGAGTTGAGGGGGCTTTTCCTAACTGACCCATCTTCCTGAGTCCAAGTGATAAATAAGAATGAGTTCTGCATGGGGAATGGGGAGAGTGGAGGGAAGAACATTCCAGAAAGAGGGAGCATTTTGTGAAAAGGCACAGAAGGGATAAACATTATGCTATGTCAACTTTAGACAACTCTAAAGCAGGTTAGAATTGCTGGAACAGTGGGGATCAGCATGGTCTCAGGCAGGGTTTGTGAGACAAGGTGCAAAGGTATAAAGGAGCTGGGTATAAAAAGGTCATAATGAGAAAAAAAAGTTAATTCATTCCAAGACAATAGTGATCAAAGGATATGGAGCAAAAAGTAGGAAATTTGCCTCAATACAGAGGATAATGGCAAATCATTGTGGGCCTCCAAGTGGGGCTCAAAGGAGATGAGTTTCCCATATGGACAAAGAGAGGAATTGCCTCTTTTCATTTGTAAAATCAGAACTTCCCATAACTTTTATTACAGGAAGTTTCCTATCAGTTCAGTTCAGTTCAATTGCTCAGTCGTGTCTGACTCTTTGTGACCCCATGGACTGCAGGCACGCCAGGCTTCCCTGTCTATCACCAACTTCAGAGCTTGCTCAAAGTCATGTCCATTGAGTCAGTGATGCCATCCAACCATCTTATCCGCTGTCATCCCCTAGAGGAGCTTCCTATAGAAGCTTTTTATAAGCGCTGAATGGCCCTGGGGCAGTACTGGTGTGAATATGGTTGAGTTGATTCATATTTATTGTTTTAAAAAACAAACAAACAAACAAAGGAAATGAGTCTTTAGGCACGAAGTCACGATATTAGAGGCTCTCCCAGAGTCCTAAAAATATCTATTCGGTCACCTCTATCTGAGTCATAACTGAGGCCACTAATGACATGAAAATTTCCTTCCAGTGTGACTTTCTACTTCCAGCGAGGCTCAGTCAGAAGCTGGTAGCCCATGGACTAGCAACCCAGTGATCAGAACCCATTTGCAACTGCAGCTCAGAGTGTATGACACTGCAGGCATGAGATACAGAGGCCTGCTTCATGATCAGACTAACAAGGAGTTAATCCTTGCCTCTAGCTTCCAGAATTAGCACCTCTGATGAAATTTTGGAGACATTGAGCTGTTGAAGGGGAGGAAACATCCCCTGAGAAAGTTAAGTGTGAACCAATTAGCTTCCCAATGCAAACTTTACCAGAAATTCTGCTTTGTTTCCTAAATGCTAGTAGATTAGTGATGTGGGTGGTAAAAATGAGATAATTAGATTAATAGTTTACTTTTAACTATTTTGCAAACTTTTTAACTCTAATAATTATTTGCATCAATAGAATGAAGGAAAGTAGGATTTAAATAAGATGATCCTTTCACTGCAGCAAAGTAAGACTTAATTAAAATGGTCCTTTCATTGCAGTGCTTAATAAAATTTAGATTTCCTAATAAAATTATTAAAAATGATTGTATACAAAATGCACCAAATATCAGTCCACATACCATCCAATATATGTGAGCTGATATTTGACCCAACTTGGATGTATGACATATACTCTGTTTCCCTTTCATACCATTATCATGTTCCAGATACCTTTCTAAGAGCTGGTCTGATCTCTATCTAAACTTCTCACTCCCCATTTAATGGATGAGAAAACTGAGGCAACGGAAGAGCACCTCTCCCAAAGAACTCAGTCAGTTCTAGTGGATGTGGATTTAATTTCCAAGTACTGACTTTTTTTACCAGGCATTAGGGCAACTAGTTCAATCCACACAGGGGTTCCCACAGGTATCTTTTGCCTCATCTAGTCTTTAATGATCTTCCATATAGTTCATGTCTCTGCAAACCCTTGGCCGTATAGCCATTTGAACTTAATATGCACTGGCTCTGGCTACTTCTGTGACCACATCTACAGGGATCAAGACTCATGACCTATTTTTCATTCCAGATCATCTAAAGTTTCATTTGCTTGACAAACTTTTGAGTTATATCTTTACTAAAGTGTTGTTATTGCAATATTGAGAAGTCATTCATTCATTTAAATTAACATGCTTTAAGGCACTGTCTGTTTATATGGGAACACTATACTAGGTACTAGGGAAATAGTCATTAAGTATGCTTGCAGGAAACTTCAATTCTAGTAGGGGCATACAGGTAATAAATAGTTACTAGGATGATGACAAAGGCTGTTGAACCTTTCATTATTTATACTTTCATCACTTAGCTTGGAAGGTTCCAAATGAAGAACCTGAAATATGAACTTGTGTATTGGCAATGAACCCAAGAAGTTAGAGTGAGGGACTGAAAAGAGTAGAACAGGAAATGATAAAAAGTCAATATAAGCATGCAGAATCAAATTGATTGCCACAGTGAGCATCTGGAGTTCAATTTTGCCTGTATTTTCTAAGGTTATAGTATGTCTTTTAGATTTTCCATTTAAGGATTGAAAGGGAAATGCAAGTATACATTGGCTTCTGCTCCTTGTTAACTGAGATAGCCTCTCTGCCCTTCGAGGCTTCACATGCCTGTCTACCAAATAATATTAAGATGCTGTCATTGTGCTGTGAATTGAGATTCACATGGAACTGTTCAATGAAGCTGTGGGTGGAAGCAGAAGTGAGTCCAAAGTGAGGAGACAGGACAAAAAAGGTTTAATATATCAAACTATATAGTTTGATATAGTGCAGCCCCATTCAACTTTAATCAAACATGTGAATCTTTAAGATGGTTGCCTTTCCAATATCTGCCTATTTGTTTTACTTCATTGATCCCTAGATGATAAGATAATTGAAAGGAGAGGTTGCATCTCATTTATCCTGGTATAACTAGCACTTAGCATGGTGTTTGGGCTTTAGCGAATACTTATTTTATTTTTTTACTGGGATGCACACATCCAAATGCATGTTTAGAGATCTTTTTGGTCTGCCTCTCTCATGAACAAGGGAGAGAAATACAAACTAATCATGGGAAGGGACTTGGTTAAGTGCATTCATCCACTTGGTGAAAGAAGAAGGAATAACTCATCAGTATGGTGATTACAGCCACGAGATTAAAAGACACTTACTTCTTGGAAGGAAAGTTATGACCAACCTAGATAGCATATTCAAAAGCAGAGACATTACTTTGCCAACAAAGGTCCATCTAGTCAAGGCTATGGTTTTTCCAGTGGTCATGTATGGATGTGAGAGTTGGATTGTGAAGAAAGCTGAGTGCTGAATAATTGATACTTTTGGTGTTGGAGAAGACTCTTGAGAGTCCCTTGAACTGCAAGGAGATCCAACCAGTCCATCCTAAAGGAGATCAGTCCTGGGTGTTCATTGGAAAGATTGATGCTGAAGCTGAAACTCCAATAGTTTGGCCACTGATGTAAGAACTGGCTCATTAGAAAAGACCTTTATGCTGAGAAAGATTGAAGGTGGAAGGAGAAGGGGATGACAGAGGATGAGATGGTTGGGTGGCATCACCAACTCAATGGACATGAGTCTGAGTAAACTCCAGGAGTTGGTGATGGACAGAGAGGCCTGGCGTGCTGCAGTCCATGAGGTCACAAAGAGTCAGACATGACTGAGCAACTGAACTGGACTGAACTGACATATAAATAACATATTCATATTATATATTGTTTCATTATAAGATGCAAACCTGAAGTCCAATCTACTGAAGAACATTTCTGAATGACCAAATTAATTTAGAAAATTATCACATTTCCATATGTTCCCACAACTTTACTCCATCCTTTTTTGTTATCCCCTGATAGGTGTTGGAGAAGACTCTTGAGAGTCCCTTGGACTGCAAGGAGATCCAACCAGTCCATCCTGAAGGAGATCAGCCCTGGATATTCTTTGGAAGGAATGATGCTGAAGCTGAAACTCCAGTACTTTGGCCACCTCATGTGAAGAGTTGACTCATTGGAAAAGACTCTGATACTGGGAGGGATTGGGGCAGAGGATGAGATGGCTGGATGGCATCACTGACTTGATGGGTGTGAGTCTGAGTGAACTCCGGGAATGGACAGGGAGGCCTGGCGTGCTGCAATTCATGGGGTCGCAGAGTTGGACACGACTGAGTGACTGAACTGAACTGAACTGATAGGACTTGGGCTTCCCTTGTGGGTCAGATAGTAAAGAATCTGCCTGCAATGCAGGAGACCTGAGTCTGATTCCTGTGTTGGAAAGGTTCCCCTAGAAGAGGGCATGACAACCAGCTACAATATTCTTGCTTGGAGAATGATAGAACATAAATCCAAGTAAGAGTTGGAATGATTAAAGTTGTACACTGAAAAACAGTTTAAAATTGTATTTTGTTTCATTCTAAGATGCAACAAAATAAAATTGAATTGAGGGGATGTTTCAGAAGAAGAAAATATAGACAAATGATTAAGAACAAAATATCATTCTATAAAGCAATGTGGCAAGTTTTAATCAAAATAGGTATTCTTATAAATCATGGCCCATAAATCCTACTCTTGAGTATGCAACTTACTTAGACTCTCATAAAGATTCATAAGGGAAATGTGTGAAAACATTATACAGCATTGTTAGTGTGGTAATGGAGAGTTAGAGAAAACTCATTGTCTCTCAACAGAGGAATGGATAAATGTATTGGTTTGAACACAAGTACAACTGCACTAAGAAGAGTGAAACTAGTATAAACAAAGTGGCTTAACTAAAGCCGAATTAATGTATCTACATCTAGTTTCAGTTCAGTTCAGTCACTCAGCTGTGTCTGACTCTTTGCAACCCCATGGACTGCAACACACCGGGCTTCCCTATCCATCATCCAATCCCTGAGCTTGCTTAAACTCATGTCCATCATGTCGGTGATGCCATCCAACCATCTCATCCTCTGTCATCCCCTTCTCCTCCCACCTTCAGTCTTTCACAGCATTTGGGTCTTTTCCAATGAGTCAGCTCTTCTCATCAGTGGCCAAACTATTGGAGTTTCAGCTTGAGCATCAGTCTTTACAATGAATACTCAGGACTGATTTCCTTTAGGATGGGCTGGTTGGATCTCCTCGCAGTCCAAGGGACTCTCAAGAGTCTTCTCCAACATTACAGCTCAAAAGCATCAATTCTTTGGCTCTAAGCTTTCTTTATAGTCCAATTCTCATATCCATACATGACTCCTGGAAAAACCATAGCTTTGACTAGATAGACCTTTATTGGTAAAGTAATGTCTCTGTTTTTAAATATGCTGTCTAGGTTGGCCATAGCTTTTCTTCCAAGGAGCAAGTGTCTTTTAATTTCATGGCTGCAGTTATCATCTGCAGTGATTTTGGAACCCCAAAAAACAAAGTCTCTCACTGTTTCTACTGTTTCCCCACCTATTTGCCATGAAGTGATGCTATCGGATGCCATGATCTTAGTTTTCTGAATTTGAGTTTTAAGCCAAGTTTTCCACTCTCTTCTTTCACTTTCATCAAGAGCCTCCTTAGTTCATCTTCACTTTCTGCCATAAAGGTGATGTTATCTGCATATTTGATATTTCTCCCAGCAATCTTAATTCCAGCTTGTGCTTCATCCAGCCCAGCATTTCTCATGATATATTCTGCATGTAAGTTAAATGAGCAGGGTGACAATATACAGCCTTGACATATTCCTTTCCCGATTTGGAACCAGTCTGTTGTTTCATGTCTGGTTCTCACTGTTGCTTCTTGACCTGCATACCGATTTCTCAGGAGACAGGTCAGGTGGTCTGGTATTCCCATCTTTTGAAAATTTTACACAATTTGTTGTGATCGACACAGTCAAAGGCTTTGGTGTAGTCAATAAAGCAAAATGTTTATTGCTTTGTAGATGTTTTTCTGGAACTCTCTTGCTTTTTCAATGATCCAGTGAATGTTGGCAATTTGATCTCTGTTTCTTCTGCCTTTTCTAAATCCAGCTTGAATGTCTGGAAGTTCACAGATCACATACCACTGAAGCCTGGCTTGGAGAATTTTGAGCATTACTTTGCTAGCGTGTGAGATGAGTGAGTGTCAGTAGTTCAAGGCTAAGATGGCAGGTCTATGATGTCTGTGGTAAACATCCCTTCTATTTAGATAGTCTGCCATCCCAACACACTCCTCTGCCTTCCCAATACATACTTCTGCCTTGTGGTCTAAAATGATGCTCTGGCTTAAGACAAAAGGAAGGAGAGAAAGGAAGAGTGAAAGAGGTATCCCTTCTTTGTAGAAGGACAGCCCAGGAGTTTGACACATTAATAACACTCATGTAATTATTCAGAACATAGTTCACTTGACCACATAACTTCAAGGAACTCTGGTAAGTGTGGTTTATAGTTGGACAGTAATATTCTTAGCTGTCCATTATTACTAAAGACAGGAGGAATGGATATTGGAGAAGAATGAGCCCTCTATGGCATTGTGACTAAGATTATGATAAAAATATATTGTTTAAGTTTGAAGTTTTCTCCAAAAACTAGAAGTAGAATGACCATATGACCCAACAATTCCACTACTGGGTATTTATCAAAAAAAAAGAAAGAAAACACTAATTCAGAAATATACGCATACCCCAGAGTTCATAGCAGCATTATTTATAATTACCAAGATACAGAAGCAACCTAGGTGTTCATCAACAAATAAATGGATTAAGAAGATGTGGTATGTATATATACAATGGAATATTATTCAGCCATTAAAAAAATGAAGCTTTGACATTTACAGCCATATGAATAAACCTAAATGGTATTATTTAGTGAAAAAAGAAAGACAGATAAAGATGAATACTGTAGGAATCCCTTACACATGAAATCTAAAAAATACAACAAACTAGTGAACATAATCTGAAACAATCAAATTCACAGATATAGAGAGCAAATTAGTGGTTACCCAGTAGAGAGAGGGAAGGGGGGAGGGGCAGTATTAGGGTAGGGTATCAAGAGGTACAAACTACTATGTATAAAATAAACTATAAGGATACTTTGTATAGCACAGGGAACATAGCTATAAATATTTTATGGTAACTATAAATGAAGTATAACCTTTAAAAATTGTGAACACTTTGTTGTACATCTGAAATTTATATTGCACATCAATATTTCTCACTCAAAACATTTTTAAAAATTAATTGTTGTGTAAAGTGTGGCAACAGAGTCAATGAACTATATGTATTCCAGAAACATGGATAATTCTTAAAAACAGAATGTGGAGTAGAGAGAGACGCGGGGGGAATGAGAATGGGCTAAGAAAGAATGCATTAATAAATAAGCATAAATATGTAAATAATTCCTATAAACAAGTATAAGGCCTTGAAAGTACAAACAGTAATATTGTGCTAAGAAATAAAGGTTTACCCAGCCAGATCTAAATACTAAATCTAGTTCTAGCCATATGGTCTATTGGAAATTACATAAATACTGTAAGGCCTATTTTTTTTTCTCATCTGAAAATGATAGTTATAATACACTCATCTTACAAGGGTACAATGAGCTTGTATATTTAAAGCACTTATTACAGTGCTTGATACATAGTAAAATTCTGAGTAAAAAATAAGTTATTACTTTTTCTTTATTACTGTAAATTTTACAGAAATTGCATGAATATGAGAGATTAAGACTTTGTTTAAAGTTGATTCTTGGTCAATGTTTGTTGGATACATAATAGAAGAATAGAGTATATTGATCACAACTGCTAGAGAGGAATGAGCTGGGAAGTATTCAGTCATATACTAAATAGTTATTAAATGTTTCTTGTGTGTCAGGACCCAAGGATACAAAGGCAAGTTAAAAACTGGTACGGATCATAACCAGTACCGGTAAGGCAATTAGTAAAAAAAAATCATACAAACACATTTAAGATTCCAGTTACTACAAATACAGTGAAAGAGAGAAGAATTCTGTGTGTGTATCTGTGTCTACTATATATGTACATGTGGGTATATATGGCTTCCCTATTGGCTCAGTTGGTAAAGAAGCTGTCTGCTGTGAGGAAACCTGGGTTTGATCCCTGGGTTGGGAAGATCCTCTGGAGAAGGAAATGGCAACCCACTCCAGTACTCTTGCCTGGAAAATTCCATGGATGGAAGAGCCTGGTAGGCTACAGTTTATGGGGTTGCAAAGAGTTGGACACGACTGAGTGACTCCAGTATATATATATGTGTGTGTGTGTATACACACACACATACATGTATGGAGATTTGATCTACTTAGTAGAGAAAAAATCTTTCTGAGGAAGTGATACTTGAATTGACATAGATTAAGAATTACTTGGGCTTCTCTGGTGGCTCAGATGGTAAAGAATCTGCCAGCAAGGCAGGAGACCCAGGTTGGATCCCTGGGTCAGGAAGAACCCCTGAAATGAAAGGAAAGCACTTTCAAGAAAGTAACAGCATAGGAAAAGTAGTTGTGACAGCCATGTTACAGACTATAAAGTGGACAGAAGGAAAAACAGTGGAGCTGGAGGGGAAGAAAAAACAGAACATGTGATGAGTTACATGGGAGAATAGGTAGAAGTGAGATTATATACAGGACTTATGCTTTTCGAAGGGATTCTGTCTTTACCTCACAGGAAAGGGCATTGTGTTAGTTTCCTATTGCTGCTGTAAAAAATTACCACAAACTTAGTGGCTTAAATCAACATAAGTTTGTTCCTTTACAGTTCTGGAGATCAGAAATTCAAGATTAATTTTCCTAGACTAAAGCCAAAGTGTTGGCAGGTCTGTTTCTTTCCAGGGCTCTCAGGGAGAATCTTTCCTTGTATTATTAGGTTCCAGTGGCCACCTGTATTCCTTGTCTTGTGTCCCATTCTTCAGCTTCAAGATGCATTTCTCCAGCCTCACTAAATATCTGCTTCTGCCATCACATCATCTTTTGCTCTGACCCTGAACACTCATGAATCTCTCTTACAAGGACCATTGTGATTACATCAAGCTCACCTAGATAATCCAGGATAATCTACCATTCTCAAGGTCCTTATTGAATACACTACTTGCATTCATTTGAAAGTTCTTTTTGCCTTGTAGGGCAACATTCACAGCCTCTGATAACTGGAAGAACAACATAATTGAGGGCCAGTATTCAGCCAAGTACTGAAGACTCTACATTTGTTTAAACGGAAAAAAATACTCAAATTTGTATCTTTAAAAAGTTACCCTGGCTGCTTTGTGAAGGACAAATAGGAGGAGGACTGGATATATTGGTGAACCAGTTGAGAGGTAAATGCAGTGGTCCTGGTAAGGAAAGAAGGAAAATAATTTCATCATGGAGCTGTGAACTATAGCACCTTGCCTAAGGAGGGGATATGTATACACTTATAGCTGATTCCCATTGTTTTACATCAGAAACCAACACAATGTTGTAAAACAATTATCTTCCAGTTAAAAATAAATAAATAAGGAAGTCTTAGACTGTTAGAGTTAGCATGAATCTTAGAGAACACTGTCAGTATTGTGCTGGGTCAGTCTTGTACTTGTTTTCCTGAGCTCATATGTGCCTCTAATCTAACTCAACATTCAGTGATATACCACAGTGGGTCTATTTACATCACAGAAGTTGGCAAACAATACAAATCAGAAATCCCCAAGCTCTCTCAGAATCCAGTTGTTTATGTAACCTACAAACTGGGCTGAGTGACCTCCCTGTTTTCTCAAAGTCCATTTTCAGTAACAGCGAGCTCACTCCTCTCTACCATGGTATTGACCAGTCCTGATTCTCATTTATTTTTCTGTAGAAACAGAAAAAAGATAGTAAAGGCCGATCTTTCAGAATGGGATTGCTCCCTTCCACTTCAGTATTTTCTATGAGTTTCATAATAAACATGTAATATTTTAGTCATTAGAACAAATTAAAGGCAACTTTTTCTATTAAATGTGTGTTTAAAAAATATATGTGAATGAAGACACAATGGAAAGTGTATTTTACAATGTTGATTGCTAAGCTATGATCTACTCACTGTAAAAATGGATTCCTACCTGCAATTATGTATAAGTTAGTCTTGAGCTTTCCATGGAATTTGTTACAGGTCTTTTTCTCTTGATTTGTTTAACCTAGGAAGGAAGATGATCTGAGTGATGCTGATAAAAATAATAACACATACTTAAAATTAGTAAGCATTCAAAATTATGAAATTATAGAACATAAAACATCATGAAAGAGTTGCAAAAGGAATTTTATGTTGGAGCTGTACGTGCTCTTGAGGCAATAGGAAGTAACTAAGGGTATGGTCTCTGGAGCAGGGCTTCCTGGGTTCAAATCCCAGCACTACTGCTAGTTTCCTCTGCTCTCTGGGAAAGAGCTAAAGCTTTCTTTGCCTCAATTTCTTCATTTCAATTGTGAAATGAGGATAATGCTAGTTCCTCAGGGCATTAGATGTTTGTGAAATTTAAACTAGTTACTCCGCACGGACCTCTCCAAAGAGTGCCTGCCACATATTAAGGCCCCAAGCAGTATCAGCTATTTGTTGATTCTCAGCCACAAATATTCTCATTTATTTATTTCAATACAGATTTTCCTCTAAGAAAAGTAAATTAAATATTTACTATAATTATAGCCCTCTACCACCGTCTTTCCCTGACTGATCTGTCCAACAGAGAAAACAAGTGATTTAATCAAGTAAAATTGATATAAAAAATTTCCCAAATATATTAGATATTTGGTTTTTTCATATTTGTATATTGAACTCCAGTCTATCTCCGTATGCTACACTTATAATTTATGAGCACTCTTGCTAATCTAGCTATTAAACCCCCCAAATGTTACTACTACAACTTAATTCAGGTATTTCTCCCCCGAGAAGTCCCCCCTCCCTGATAGAATACACACACCCATCACTCCTCTTTTCTTCTGGCAAGTTTTCTGAGGTGTGTACCAAGTTCTTGAAGAGCTGATATCATCCTGCCTTGAGTTAAACAGGAGCCAGCTGGCACCATTTATCTCTTCAAATTACAAGAAAATGTGAGAAACAACAGGGTGTCTATATGGGGTTGGGCAGAGCCCTAAAGGGCAGCCATGTGTGAAAGATTATATCGTGTCAATGAGCTTGAGAATTAGGTGTAATCCTGGAAGGTTCAGACTTGACGAGACTTATCTCAACATGGTTTCATGATCAGAATTTCAGATTTTTTTTTTCTCTACACTATTTTAGCTACATCTTCAAAAGTTAGAAATTTCCATGAGAATGATAGTAGTGAGAGGAATATAGTTTTCTTGCTTTCCTGCTAGAATCAATATAGTTTTTTTGATGGCACCTCCAAATCCCAGGAGATATAAAATATTTAAGTTTTCTAATTATTCTTTGTTATTGTTGAATTCTGTCACATCATCTTTTTATGTAGGCTAAGTTTTATACTGCATGACTTTGAAAAGAAACAAACATTCCTTTATAAGCATTTTATGTCCCATATGAGCTTAATATCAGTGAAAATCCGTGAAGGATTTTTATTCTAGTCAAAATGTTATAATCTATTTGAAGCCACATACAGAAAGATTAGCCAAGATGAA
The DNA here is from genome assembly GCA_006408695.1 of Aepyceros melampus. Classification (NCBI taxonomy): domain Eukaryota; kingdom Metazoa; phylum Chordata; class Mammalia; order Artiodactyla; family Bovidae; genus Aepyceros; species Aepyceros melampus. The sequence goes on from SJXQ01003463.1 coordinate 306,280, forward strand.
TATATGCATGATATTTTTAGAAAGCAGAAAGAAGTAGGAATCTTTCCTAGCACTTCTTTTTGTGTATACATGCCTTAGTGAAAGAAGAAATTACATAAGAAAAATCATACATTTTAAATCTGAATTATTAGAAAGGAAGCATAAAGTTTCTTCCTAGAATAGACATTTTTTCAAACATTCATTCTAGTTACTACATTTAAGAGCCATAAGAATACAAGAACAAGAAAATTCACTTTAAAATGTGCATAATTGTAGAAAGTAGGGAAGCTGGTTGAAATGAGTATAACTTTGAGAAAGTTTTGCATATTGAGACTAAATGAAAGAAAACCTTGGAAATTATGACATTTACCTTACTGCATAAACAAAGAGATACTATATACTTCAATGGCCAGGAATTAGTTTTGTCTTGTTTGAAATACTATCTATTATTACTGAATTCTTTAAGAACCTGAATAAAGAAAACGTGCATGAATACTTATTTTTTATAAGGCAGCAATCTTGTACTTGTACAGAAGACAATTTAACTTTGATATGGGCAGACACTAGAACTGATCTTTAGGTAGTTTGTAATTTCCTGTAAAAGCACAATACCCAGGGTCACAACCAACATCACTTTCTAGAAAGTAGATTTTTGGCAACAAGTATTTTTGCTCAAGTATGATAAAACTATTTTGGGATATACTACAAAACTAAAAATATACAGTGAGAGTGTATGTGTAACCTTTAGAATTTTGAACCCCTTCTATATGCCATTCTTTATCATACACAAGAATTCACTATAGGCCAGCATCCTGCTAGAGCAGTTCTCAAATGTTTTCATCTTAGAATCCTTTTGTAGTCTTAAAAGTTATTGAAGAGTCCAAAGAGATTTTCTTTCTATGGGAGCATATCTATCAATATTGACTGAATTAGAAATGAAAACTGAAATTTTAAAAAGAGAAGCAACACAAAAACAAAACATAAATTTTAAAAATAAAACAAGCCTACATAAACACATTCCATTAGTCATAGATTGACAATATTATGTCTGGTAGTCACTAGAAAACTTGCCTGGATACTCATGAGAGAATAAGAGTGAAAATATAAATAAGCTTCTAGTATTACTATGAAAAAAGTTTTGACCACACAGATCTCTGAGTCTCAAGGGCCCACAGTCGTCCTCAGAACTCACTGGAAACTGCACTGTGTTGCAGGGTTGGTAACTGAGAAAGTTAGCAGAACATTCAGTGACAAAACTTTAAAAGAGACCCAAGGGGAAAAAATTATCAAATAACATCCCTCAGGGTGACTGACTGGAAGTTCATATTTCTATTAAAGATACCTGGGTAATGTCTTCAAGCATATGATATTTATTCAAGGAGTAAAATAATGCCTAGATAGCATATTGAAAAGCAGAAACATTACTTTGGCAACAAAGGTCCATCTAGTCAGGATATGGTTTTTCCAGTGGTCATGTATGGATGTGAGAGTTGGACTATGAAGAAGGCTGAGCACCGAAGAATTGGTGCTTTTGAACTGTGGTGTTGGAGAAGACTCTTGAGAGTCCCTTGGACTGCAAGGAGATCCAACCAGTCCATCCTAAAGGAGATCAGTGTTGGGTGTTCATTGGAAGGACTGATACTGAAGCTGAAACTGCAATACTTTGGCCACCTGATGCAGAGAGCTGACTCACTGGAAAAGACCCTGATGCTGGGAAAGATTGAGAGCAGGAGAAGAAGGGGGCAACAGAGGATGAGTTGGCTGGATGGCATCATCGACTCAATGGACATGGATTTGAGTGGACTCCGGGAGTTGGTGATAGACAGGGAGGCCTGGCATGGGGTCCAAAGAGTCGGACACGACTGAGCGACTGAACTGAACTGAATTGAAAAACATGAAGGAATGGGCAGCATTATTTTACAAATATTTATTGGGTGCCCATGTAATATAGCAGGCACTGGAGAGACAGAAATGATGAAGATATGATCTTGTCCTCTGACATATTCATAAACAAGGGAAAGAGATCACAAATGTACTCCAACAGAATTAAACAGAAATTCTCAGACAACGCAGTGGAGGGAATGATTTCTAAAAAGCTGTTTCAAGAAGTCTCCATAGAAGAGGTGATGTTCATGGCCAGGCATTCACAAAGAGAGCTCACAATGATCAGGAGTACTCCAGGTGGTTAGTTCTAAGAGAACTGCTAGCAGAGGGCAACTCTAGGTAGAAAGATGTAGAAGGCTGATGCTTTAAGTGACTGGAGCATCGGTGTGGGGTAGAAGAAGATGAGATAAGTGGGGTTAGGGGAGAGATTAGGTCAGATTACAGAAAGGCTGAGCATTGACAAGTTGCTTAACTACTTTTTAAGCAGAGAAATGGTTTGTTTAGAATTATGTTTCAGAAAGTCAATTTAGTGTCTTTGTAGAAGATGAAAGTGATGAGAGTGAAACTGGAGTTTGGAAGAGTGTTTTCGAGTATTTTATTAATACAATAGTCCAACCAAAAGCAACTGCAGCAACAAAATTAAAAGACACTTGCTCCTTAGAAGAAAAGCTACGACAAACCTAGACAGTGTATTAAAAAGCAGAGACATTACTTTGCCAACAAAGGTCTGTACAATCAAAGCTGTGGTTTTTCCAGTAGTCATATATGGATGTGAGAGCTGGACCAGAAAGAAGGCTGAGTGCCAAAGAATTGATGCTTTTGAACTGTGGTGTTGGTGAAGACTCTTGAGAGTCTCTTGGACTGCAAGGAGATCAAACCAGTCAATCCTAAAGTAAATCAATTCTGAATATTTATTGAAAGGACTGATGCTGAAGCTCCAATAATTTGGCCACCTGATGTGAAGAGCTGACTCCTTACAAAAGACCCTGAAACTGGGAAAGACTGAAGGCAGGAGGAGAAGGGGACGAAAGAGGACAAAATGGTCGGATAGCACCACTGACTCAATGGGTATGAGTTTGAGCAAGCTCTGGGAGATGATGAAGAACAGGGAAGCCTGATGTGCTCCAGTCCATGGGGTCGCAAAGAGTCTTATATGACTAAGCGAATGAACAACAACAACCAACCAAGAATAAAGCTGTGTTGCATAGGCTCTGGAACCAGTCAGTTCAAACACTGATTTCTCCTTTGTTTGGGGCATCTCCAACAATTACCTAATTAATATATGCCTTAATTTCCTCATCTGTAGAATAAAAATGTAACAGTAGCTACTTTACAGAGTTGTTGTAATGATGGAATGATTTGATGCAATAAATATTGTAAAGTAAAAAGTAATAATAAAATAAAATTAAAAAACAAGAAAAAAATTAAAAAAAAAATATTTAGGGGTGAGGGAGAGGTTATCTATACTATATTTTCTTTGTTCTTATGTATAAGTTCATTCCATTTCATAGATAAACTTCTAGAAACAAAATATGTCTTATGATTTTATGGAGCATGTTCATATCTGGGTGTTTGACTTGCTGTGGCTGATCCCTTAAGATTGTAGTTCTAATGAAGAGGTCTATATTCAGTATCATGGATGTCAGCTATATGCTGTATGTAAAAGGTAAAAACCAAACATTTATACCTTTATTTGAGTTATAAAAAGAAATCAATTAAATCAGAGTAGTTCAATTGAGAACTGAATTGTGATAAAATTGTCAAAAAAGCAACTATTTTATTGTTCAGGTATATTTTTAAATGTATTTGATGTCTTTAGCCTAGAAACGATAAAGGGTGTCTCAGAATTCGGGTTGTAAGATTTTCAAATCAAGAGCAGGACAAAAAAAAAGCAAGATGTACCTGTGTTTCTGACTCTGAAAAGTCCTATCTCAGAAATGAAATGAACAAAACTACTCTCTAATTATATATATAATGTAGGATTGAATAAAACAGCCTTATGATGTTATACTTTGCAATACCTGTTATTTATCATTTAGGTAAATAAAATAATAGGAAAAGAGCAAAAGGAACAGATTCTAGAGATATTTAGAGATTAAGATTCACAGGATTTTTGTGGCATTGTTGGATGGTGGTGAGAGACAGTCAAATTATTTTAAATGTTTAAATTCAGGAGAACAATGGATAATAGGTGACGAAGGATGAGGACAAAGGGCATGGAGAGAATGCAGAGGAACAAGACCTATTTTCACACAAATGCTTTTTTAATAAAAATGATGGGAAATGTTTGCCACAGTTACCTGACATAATATGAAGGTATGGTGTGTGTGACTGATGAGGAAAGAGATCCAGTTTTAAGGAAGAGGAATTCATTTGTGAAGATCTCTCAGACCAAATCAGAGGAAGAATAAAGTAACAAAGTCTCTCACAAAAATATATAATTCCTCATTAAAATCAATGCTGTCTTTACTGCAGGGTGATGTGCAATTTCTGAGGAAAGAATATATAAAAACTAAGAGAGAAACTAGGAATTAAAACTTGACACTGTTTTTTTTTTTTTTTTTTCCTTCAGCATGATAAAAAATGGCTAAAAAATTGTTAACATGTTACAAGGAGGATGGCAGCCAAAAGGTCAGTTTAGGCAAATTTTTTTTTTTAATTAATTTTTATTTTTTAGTTTGTTTTGCTTTACAATACTGTATTTGTTTTGTTACACATTGACATGAATTAGCCATTTTTGTTGTAACAGATCTGCTTTAGAGAAATAAAAGGTGTTAGACAAAGAGAAGGCAATGGCACCCCACTCCAATACTCTTGCCTGGAAAATCCCATGGACGGAGGAGCCTGGTAGGCTGCAGTCCATGGGGTCGCTAAGAGTCAGACGTGACTGAGTGACTTCACTTTCTCTTTTCACCTTCATGCATTGGAGAAGGAAATGGCAACCCACTCCAGTGTTCTTGCCTGGAGAATCCCAGGGATGTCAGAGCCTGGCGGGCTGCTGTCTATGGGGTTGCACAGAATCGGACATGACTGAAGCGACTTAGCAGCAGCAGCAGCAGACAAAGAGAAGTTTTTACCGATGTTTACTCAGGTGGGTTTGGTGCTAATTTAAAACACAGGTTCTCTAAAGGATGTGCAAACCTTGTCATAGCTTCATTAGCAGTTAAAAAGGACTGAGTGAAAGCTAGAACAAAATAACACTTTCTCAAACACAAATAATCAGTAAAGTAAAATCCCCAAGATATCAGAGGAATAGTTAAGATAGCTATCTTTTACATACTGTGCTTATGTTAAATAAGATGATGTGGAAAAAATTCACCAGAAAGTAATTACTTGGAGAAGGAAACTTCCTAATCTCAGAATACGGTAGAGAAAAAGAAAAATTGATGAAATTGAGGGATTTAGGTTGCGGTGATCTTATTCTGCATCACTTGTTTCTTCAGAAGGGAGAAGGGGAGGGGGGAGGTGCCCTCTTTGAAATTAGAATAGTGTATAGACAACCATAACAAGCCAACCTCATGCTATTCATTTTTAAAATTTGTGCCAATTCATAGACTCTGCACTCAGATGCACATCATATTTTATTGTAGTCACGTCCAAATTCACAAAATGTGAGGCATTTTGTTTTTACAGTGCAATAGAACTTCTGTACCCCAGTGTTGAATTTCTTGCTCAGCTTCAGAAAGAATTGGTTCATGTCCCCTGAATGGCTGAAGATCTAAACAATAGTATCAAATTAGAGGCTGTTCTTAAAGTCAGTATGGGGTGTGTCTGAAAAAGCATTGTTTTTTTTATTCCCTTACTATTCCTTTACTGAAATAGCATTGATCAATGCATAAAATGGGAATTGGCTGTGTAAATTGCCTTGTTGCATGAAAGGATGCCTTACGTGGTGGCTAGTTTCCTAACCCAGAAGGAGAATTCAATCTTTAGGATCGATGTAGCACCTCACGCTTGTTCCTCCCTCTGTCCCCCAACACGCATACTCCCTTCTTGCTGGTAAGCCCTCCTTGGGGGTTATAAAATGGATGAGATCTTTCTGAGATCTAAATATACAGAAATGCAATTTTAACATATTGTGTCATTAAGAAGTTTAGGAGCTTTTAGACAATCTGGAGGTAGTGGAAAATTAGATGCAGTGTTGCATTAGACATGTTTTTAGTATTTTCTTCTTTTTGTAAAAGCTGTAATTTTCAGAGTTTAGAACCAATTTAATGTCCCTGGAGTTACAGCTTTTTTGTATCCATTGTCCATTAGGTGAATTACTAAGCCAAGAATGGAATCCATTTATAATGTATAAAATACCGTGAAATGTCTTAAAAACAGTCTTTGCAGGGGGGTGAAAAAGCACTGGGAGTCCATTAAATTTGAAGACAGTGAGTTCTGAGGTTCTTCTTATAATCATATAATGGTTTTTTGGTACTTTGATAATATGATGCATTAGATATTGGAAGATTTATTTAAAAGTTTGAATTCAATGAAAATTTATGTAAAATTAATGCAGAATGCATTATGTTTGACATTCTAGACAGCTTTCAAAACTAAGTGTATTTTTAAAAAAACTTTGATAATATTTATTATTTTTGACACAAATGAGTAAATAACCAATACAATTCTACTAAATGTCTTATCAAAGATGATGTCACTGTTACTGGCATTTAATAAACTTAGAATGCTGGCTTTAAACATCTTTTTCTTTAACAGAAAAATTAATTACTTTTTAACAGATTTTCAAAATGTATTAGAAACTCATTAATGTATTTATTGTTATTTACTTGCTCAGTCCTCATGGGCCCCAGTGTGTCAGGATTCCCTGTCCTTCACTATCTCCTGGAGTTTGCTCAACTTTTAAGATATAAAATTATCCAATAAAGAAAATCTTAAAAATAGAAATAATTTGAAATTTAAAATCCATATTTTATAGACTTATAAAGATTGACAATTCCATAGTTTCATATATTTGTGTTTATTAGTTTATAATGAATTATAAGAAATCTGTGATTATATAGCCTACTGACTATAGGAATTCTGAAAGAAAGCCTCAAACAAAGCAGTCATTTTTGTTTCTGTATTCTTTAATGCAGAGAAATGTGACATAGTTAATATAAGCTAATAATGATTGCGATAAAAAGTACTTTTCCTGACTCTCATTGATATGGTTTTTTAACTGAAAATCTTATTACCCAAACCCTAATAATCTCCTGTGTGTGTCTACATACACATTCATATTTACTACTGTATTAGTTTCTTTTTTTTACGTTTGTGTTTATTACTGTTTGGTTATTTTTTGTTTTGTCTTCAGCTGTATGTTACAGAAAACCCAACAGACATGGCTTAAGTAAACTCAAGCTTGTTTTTCTCACTTAAACAAAATCTGGAGGTAGAAAACCTAGAGTGGATATAATGGCACTATGATGTGATCATGGTCCCAGTTTCTTTCTATCCTCCTGATCAACATGTTTAACCTTTTAGGCAGCTGACAGCTACAATATCAAACCCAAGACAGAAAGGAGAGAGAGAAGGCACATGATGGTACCAGTCTCATCCACCCCTTTTATTAAAAGAACAAATGTCTTTTCAGAAGCCCTAGGTTATGTTGTATATGTCAGAAAAATGTCAATTGGCTATATTTGACTATGGCTGGAAAGGTAAATTTATTTTCCAAACTCCAGGAAGTGTCAGAAGGAAGAAGTGGAAAATATTGACAGAGTGTTAGATTATTGATCAACAAATCAACGTCTACCAAATTTCATCTATTTTTTTTCTTTTGTATTCTTTCTTATGTTTGCCAACCTATACATTAACAGTTTTACATTAGACTGAAGTATATAAAACGTCTAATGTCACTACATTGTTGATTTCTAAAAATGGCTATTTCATATAACTTAATCCAATAGTACTCTAAAAGCTATTGATAAAGACATCTCTCTTGTTACCAAATACTTAGAAAATAACCTATAATGCCTTAATGTCTAGCATTCTATAGTTCATTTTAATTTTCTGATATCTTTGAAAAATCCATGTTTGAGTCCATATCAGTAAGCAAATAACAAAGTTATTGAGTTTAAGGAAGTTCTGAATTGTTGTGTGTTTAGTTCTGAGACCATGCTGAATGTGTTATGCTTATTAATACATAACCAACATGATAAACAAGACTAATAAGTGACTTTTGATCAAAAGGCAATGTAAATTTTTACCATCTCTTTAAACTTTATTCACTGGGAGCGAGATTTCCTTGTCCATACATGAAATGCAGGGTAATGATTCTTAGATATTAGATGCTCCTAATTAGTCACATTAAGTCAAAAATAAGTCTCAATTCAGACTCTGTTTGCATGTTCACACCACAGACATTTTGAATTTCTCCTTTTCCCCATCTAGGCCTGCTTCAGACTAAAAAAAAAATATGCCTGAGGGAGAGAGTCTGTCAGTGACTTCCTACTGCAAAATAAACCTAGTGACTTGAAACAATTAATTTGCTCACAAATCTATAGATCAGAAATTTGGATGAGGTTCAGTGATGTGGTTCTTTTATTGGTCTGAGCTGAAATCATTCATACTTCCTTGAGTCACCCGTCAGCTGGTGGTTAGTAACCTCACATCCATGTCTGTTTGCTGGCTAGGGTGCCCCAAACATATATCTCATCCTCCAGTAGGCTGGTCCAGGCTCATTCACAGGGTGGCGGTCACAGGATTGCCAAAACCTGCTCGAGAGGGCAAGCCCAACGTGTAAGTGATTCAGCGTCTTTCAGGTTTGGCCAAAGTGAATCAATTTGGAAAGTGTGGATAAATAGACTCCACCTTTTGAGGAAACAATTTGTAATATTATATTTCAGGGGTGTGGATCGTGGCCAGTTTTGCAATCTATCACAAGAATGTGAACTTCTGTTCAATACTTTTTGCCCTTCCATGTAATCTCCATGTCTCTGGCTACTATTCACTTTCTGCCAAGATCAAAAAAGGAGGAAAGAAAAGAGGTAAGGGAATGGGTGTTGACTCAGCTAGGTGGCTTCTGGCTCCCTGGACCTGGCAGATGGCTGAAGCTGACTCTTGAGTGGGACGAAGTCATGGTTTCCTCAGTGGCTATTTTCACCAGAGATGTCTGTTATTCTTGACCTTTGCAAGATGTGCTTATTGTCTGAGTACTTGCTTGCGACTTCCCCCTTGGCCCCAGGCATCACATTTCAGACCTTCAACCTCTTGAATGAAACCCAAGACAACCTGATACCTGCTCTCTCTCTCTGTACCATATTTCCCATCTGGTCAATAGGACCATATCTTTGTCCTATCAATTTCCAAAACTGCAGGACAATCTCAAATCAGAAACATCCTAGATACACCATTAAAACAGTTCAGCAGGCTTTCCCTTGCCCTCTTAGTTTCCTGGGTGGGAGTCAGACCCGGGTTCTCAATCTACATTAGCTTTATTGGTCATAAGAACAGCATCAAATTTCTGTTTCTCCCATGTGAAAACATCTCAAAGTTTTCAGTGTATCCCTTCAAGCTTTGGGTTAGGCACTCTCATTCACTCACTCCTCAACCAAAGGAACTAGCAGGGACTTCCAGCTTAGAGAGTCTCTCTCCAAAGAAATCATCTCACCAGTCTGTTCTCTTTAATTTTTTTTCTGATACTTGTTTACATCTTTGATCTGGCTGAGGGGTACAGGAGTCATGGAACAGATTACATTTGTAAATTCTGCATATGGTGTATGTATTGGCAGAGAATATTTATTCCCTTTGTAATTCCACATATGGTATGTGTGTGTGTGTTGGGGAGGGGGTGGTGGATCACATTGGTATCTTAGTGAAAATTACTGGGGCAGAAAGGATTCCATCCTGATAGGAAGGGAAGGAGGAAACAGAAAAGGAAATCCGCTTTTTCAGCATCTTGCTTTAGAGCCTGTTCATCTTTATTTTGAAGATGTTGACTTCAGTACACAGAGCAAACAAGGTGATTACACACATACACTTTATAGACTACCAACTGCAGTGCTGAACTCTTTATTTTATTTTCTAAGATGAGATATATCCTGACCTCTTTTTATGTGATACTAAAATCCTCAGAACCAACAACAACAACACAAGACTAGAAAATTCCTTCATTTGAACAGCTCAGGACTGCAGGATTTTGAAAGGAAGGGCTATTTAGGAATGCCCAACTATGCAGGCCGACCTAAGGAACAATTGCCTGGAAACTCATGTGAAGTTAAATTGGCAATCAGCTCTAGCATTTCTTACAGCCAAGCTGCCTATTGGGTAAATAATATGAATTTTTATAAAAACATTCATAAATGTAAATTCACACAAGAGACTGAAATGGCTCCTTAGGGTTAAATGAAATACATATTAACAACATTTATGAATAGTAAATAGCATGCACTTTTAAAATGTGTGCAATGTGTATTTACATAATAGCCTGTAAGAGTTCCACTGTCAAGTAAATAATACTGTAGTTGCCCTTAAAAGTCTTTAATTACCTACAGTATTTGCAAAGTACACTGTAATGGATTTCTGGTTTGTGTTAGCACTTCACTCTCTTCTCAAATTCGTTCCTTTTCTTCTCTTCCTTGGTTTTAAAAGCATATGTATTTATGAAAATAATTTTAAATTGGCATGGAAAGAAACCACCCATCTAGGTAGAATGGCCTTGAATGGTTTCACTTGTGTGAGAAGGGAACTTTTAAAGTGAGATGGCAATACCATGCTGACAGCGTACCCATAAAGAACATCTTATAAATGAAAACAAGTAAACAAAACAAGGAGCCCTGAGGTGTGATGGAGCAGTCAGCTGTGGGCAGACTATGCTTTGGTGAACAGGAGCCAGGGTTTCTGCCCTCTTCTGTGCTGTGTGGGACCTGGTAGCTCTCAGATCCCTTTCCTATTCTTCTCCTGTATCATAGAGATTTATCCCCTGCAAACTCTGTTTCCTACTCCCTGTTATCAACTAGTTTCTGGCTCCTTTAGGGCAATGAGAAGTACTGGCTAGAAATCAGAAAGATTTATTCCTTTTCCTCTCTGCTTCAGGCATATATTTGACAATGGTTGTGGCACCACACACCTTTGTCTGTCTGGCCTACCCCATGATTCCATGTCCAGCGTGGCTCAGGCTCCTGGGCTCCAGGTCCAATCCTCTCCAGTTCTCAAGGCAGTGGCAAAAACTTCCTGCAGTTGCTAATTTCTATGTTGCCTCATATTCTCTTAGCTGACCTATCAGTTCTTACCTCTAGTAACCAATAACCCAGCTTAAGTGATCACTAGTGAATTACTTGGTATGATAAGCTTTGTTTTCTTAGATGGTCTCTGATTAATAAAGTTCTCTGAAGAGGTTGTCTAGGTGCAGTCAAAGATATAATTTTCCTCTATCCCATTCTCTATCTCTTGTGACTTCACATGAAATCTGTTAGAATCCACCTGATATTAGTACCTTTTAAGAAGGAAAGAGGAAATTTAGATATTAAATTAGACAAAATAGAGATAAGTCTAGGTGTTCAAAGCCAACTTCTTAAAAAGACAGTATTGCTTCAGAAAGCTCATTAATGTCTCATTAATGCAAATGCAAAAAAATAAATGTTGTATTAGACCAGTTTTGGTCTTGCCTTACTGCTTTGACATTTCTGACTTTCAGAGGTTCCCAAGTGTGAGATTTTTGCTTCTTGCTTGTTTAGCAGTGGAAGTCAAATGAAAAGACGGTAAAGAAGATCTTGATAAAATCATTGGTCTTGACTAGAGGGATTCAACTTTTGTTTTCTGATTCCATGTGAATCACACGAAACATAGTTGTTGACAACATGGCTCTTTGGAACTTTTTCCGATTACTTCATCTGGCAAGAATCAGTCACCTGTTTCTTACTCTATTCCCATTCTTTCTCCATCACCCTTCCCACCACCATGATCAATCACATTCTTGCCTTGGATTTAATGGACTCATGGATCTTACCCTACTCACACCTCTAGTCAGTTAATACTCTACAGCCCTTATGTCTTAAGTGCAGTATCAACCACATCCAATTAAACTAACAATTACATAAGAAGATAGTTTTAGAAAGTAAAGTTAATAAAATGGGATGCTGTAAGAACAAAAATTAGCCAAGCAAGGAGCTACATTGGGTTGGGTGATAAGATAGAGCCTCTAAAAGGATAGTATTTAAATGATAAGAAGTTAGCCATGTAAAGCTCTGCAGGAGGAAGGTTTCATGTAGAAAGACAAGCAAGTACCACAGCTCTGATTCTAGACAAGTCTGACTCAGAAAGCTGGTGTGGCTAAGATCATAGGAGAGAGGGGACATAGGAGGACAAGTAGTTTAAGATTCATTCCAAGCTCATAATGACAAGGAAGCTGAGGTTCCAAGAGGTGAAGTGACTTGCTGGATTGTACATGTCTTGGGAATTGATGAAAACTTCGTTCAGTGTTCACTATCTGTATTATGTTTCTAATACTCATTATTTTTCTAGTACTCATTTTCTAGTACTCAATTGCTTAAAAATAACAATTACCATGGCTAGAATCTCTTGACCCCCCCCCTCCCTTTTTTTCTTAGGTTTATTGGCTGCAAAGTTCCTGTGATGTCACTTGATCTGATCTTGTACACTATATGATAGAGCAAAGTCTTGGTGGTCCTTAGGTTCTTTAGGAAAATATTGTACATGTCTTGGGAATTGATGAAAACTTCGTTCAGTGTTCACTATCTGTATTATGTTTCTAATACTCATTATTTTTCTAGTACTCATTTTCTAGTACTCAATTGCTTAAAAATAACAATTACCATGGCTAGAATCTCTTGACCCCCCCCCTCCCTTTTTTTCTTAGGTTTATTGGCTGCAAAGTTCCTGTGATGTCACTTGATCTGATCTTGTACACTATATGATAGAGCAAAGTCTTGGTGGTCCTTAGGTTCTTTAGGAAAAACACTGGGGCTTATGGGAGTATGGAGCACATGTAAATCAATCAGTAACATTTATGTGTCATTCACCACCTGGAGTTTGTTCAGAGTGCTAAGTGGAGCTGCCCTCTGAAGATACTAGCCTATGCTAGAGCTGTAAATCTGAGGCCATGCTTGCTTGTGATTATTAAAGATCCCCTGGCATTTTTGCAAGAGATGAGGTGTTAATACCAATGCCCTGCCCTTGCTCAAATTCAGCCCAGGAAATTACTTTTTGCCTACTTAAATTACACTTAGATTTCCAATTGGAAATTAATTCTCAAGTTCTTTTCTGAAAAACATTACTGTTGCAGTGTTACAAGGAGTCCTTGTGCCCAAGAATTTCTTCCTCCTCCTAGCCTTCTCCCCAGCCACTTTCTTTAGCCTACTCCCCAGAATATGTGCACTCAGCCAGCTTGTTTGGATATATTTCAAATCTCTTTTGCAGCAAAGTGAGGCTAATACCCATACTCCTTTGTGTTTCTGGATGTAAGTAAATCTCTTTCCATCAACACTATTACCTGCTTTGAAGCCATTAGAGAAAACTCACTGTGTTTTTTACTCCTACTTAGATCAGTCTCCATAAGAAGCCAGAATATATGAGTAATATCTTTTCTCCTGGAATATATATTCTATCCTGTTCTATTATCTCTCTTGTGTGAATGTGCACTCTTGCTCTTGCTCTTATACATACACACACACGCACGTGCACTCACACACACACTGATCAGAACTTCTTACATTCCTCTTTTCTTCACTGTCAGTTTGCTTTCCCCGAAGCACTTCTTGTCATCAACATATTAAATATTTTATTCATTATTGATTCCCCAGCTCACCTTAGAATATAAACAATGTGAGTGAAGGAATTTTTTAAAAAACTTTTATTTTCTGTCCATATCTCAGCACTAAGAATAGTGCCTAGCATATAGTAGGTGCTCAATATATACCTGTTAAATAAAGGAACTTTTTAATAACTACCCCAAACCTAGTTCTTTGGGTAAGAGCTGAGAGATGCATTTAGTTGGACACCCAAAGTATTGTTTGTTCACGTAATCATTTATTATTAATTAATTCATTTGACGAACTTCTACTAGTATCTACAACATCCAGAAAAATGCTACATTAGGAAGATGAACAGACATATTATGATTCTCACAGAGCCCTTAATCTAAATAAGGAGAGACACATGTAGGCAACTAAGGACAGTTATAAACCAGTGAGATTGAAGCCTATTTCTGATAAAGGCTGGAGAATTGTGACTCAGTTCTATTCATGGATAGTTCTGATAAATTCCTCTTAGAATGCAATAGCAGGGGAAAATTCCTTTCCTAAAAAGATTGAAGATTCTTTTTATCAGAGAACAGTCTCTATTATGTTTCCCTTTTCACTTCATTGGCCTGTCAATGAAAATCTAAATGTGATAATCAGTTAAAATCAAACCTGTATAGCAAATATCTCACAGATTTCTCTGCTTTTCCCTACTTTATATGGTTTCTGATTGTTTTTTCTATCTGTATATTACTTGTTCTGTAAGTGTGTACATACACAAATGTGTCTGTGTGTTTGTGTATGTTCATTTCTGTCATTAACCTTCCCTAAATTCTGTACAGTATCCATAAGGCAAAGATAATAAATAAGCCATTTCATGCACATGTAGATACTACAAGTTGGAAAGAGAAAGACAGTGAGTGGGAAACATAATTTACTCCATGGAACATCCCCAAGAGCTCTAGTGAGGCTGACCCACTAGTGTGGACTTCTGTATAAGCTTCTTCTCAGCCAGCATTTGACTTTCTTAGTATTAATTTTCTCTTTCTTTTAAACACTTACTTTAAATTGATCTTGCTATATTTTAGTGTTTTCTGGTCAGCCACCTTAAAACCCTTCTGAAGCAAGGTGGGACACAAACAAACAAATAAAGTTTTATAAAATCAGGATTTTGGAACCGTGTCTGCACATTGAAATACATAGTTATAAAACAGCCTCCAACATTGCATCCTAGACTTACTTATTCAGTGATCAATTCTGAGAGTTTGTATTTCCGGATGTGAAAGATAAAATGATATGTGGACACTGCTGCTGCTGCTGCTGCTGCTGCTGCTGCTGCTAAGTCGCATCAGTCGTGTCCGACTCTGTGCGACCCATAGACGGAAGCCCACCAGGCTCCTCTGTCCCTGGGATTCTCCAGGCAAGAACACTGGAGTGGGTTGCCATTTCCTTCTCCAATGCATGAAAGTGAAAAGTGAAAGGGAAGTCGCCCAGTCGTGTCTGACTCTTAGCGACCCTATGGACTGTAGCCTACAAGGCTCCTCCGTCCATGGGATTTCCCAGGTAAGAGTACTGGAGTGGGGTGCCATTGCCTTCTCCGATGTGGACACTATCTTAGCTTATTAGCTGCTTTGATAATAACACAGACTAGGTAGCTTATACCATCAGAAATTTATTTTTCACATTTCTGGAGGCTAAGAAGTCCAAGAACAAGTATTATCAGAATTAATGTCTAGTGAAGACCTGTCTCTCTTTCATTGAGAGCTGTCTTGCCACTGTGTTTTCATATGGCAGAAGAGGCAAGAGAGCTCTCTAGAGTCTCTTTTATAAGGATGTTAATTTCATTCATGAGGGCTTCCCACTCATAACCCAATCACCTCCCAGAGACTCCACTGCCTAATACCATTGTAGTAGGGGTTAGGTTTTAACATATGAAATTGAGGGAGAAACATTTAGTCTGTAGCATCCCATCTCTGATCCTCAAATCCTTCTCACATACAAAATACATTCATCACATCCTAACAACCCCAAAGGTCTTAATTTATTCCAACATCAACACTAAAATCTGAAATCAGAAGTCTCATCTAAATATGATTCAAATCAGATATGGGTGAGATTCAAGGTATGATTCATTCTAAGGCAAATCATTCTCCAGCTGTGAACCTGTGAAACCATGGAAGTCATGTGCTTCCAAAATACAGTGGTGGGATAGACACAGGATAGACATTTCAATTCCAAAAGGGAGAAGTTGGAAAGAAGAAAGGAGTACAGACATTAGAGATATTTCAGGTTTCTTTCCAGACTACCACAATAAAGTGAATATCACAATAATAAAATGAGCCACAGGAATTTTTTTCCCAGTGCATATACAAGCTATATTTACACTAGTCTGTAGCTATTAAGTGTGCAATAGCATTATGTTTTGAAAAACCATGTACATACCTTAATTTAAAAATGATTAATTGCTAAAAACTGCTAACTATCATCTGAGCCCTCAGCAAGTTGTAACTTTTTGCTGGTGGAGGGTTTTGCCTCAATGTTGATGGCTGCTGACTGATCAGGATGGTGGTTGCTGAAGGTTGGGGTGTGTGATGATATAGACAACAGTGAGGTTTGCCACATCAGTTGACTCTTCTTTTCATCAACAATTTCTCTGTAACATGCAATTCTGTTTCATAGCCTTTTACCCACTTCTTTTAGGCTTCCCTGGAGTGGAACTTCTTTGGGGCTTCCCTGGAGGCTCAGTGGTAAAGAATCTACCTACCAATGCAGGAGATGCTAGTTTGATCCCCAGGTTGGGAAGATCCTCCCTGGAGAAGGAAATGGCAACCCACTCCAATATTCTTGCCTGGGAAATCCCATGGACAGAGGAGACAGAAGGGCTATAGTCCATAGGATTGCAAAAGAGTCGGACACAACTTAGCAACTAAACAACAACAGCAGAACTTTTTCAAAATTGTAGTGAATCCTCTCAAACCCTGCCACTGCTTTAGCAGCTAAGTTTATGTAATATTCTGAATCCTTTGTTGTCATTCCAACAATTTTCACAGCAACTTCACCAGGAGCCGATTTCATCTCAAGAAACCGCTTTCTTTACTCATTCATTAGAAGCAACTCCTCATCCACTCAAATTTTATCAAGAGATGGAAGCAATTCAGTCACATCTTCAGACTTCACTTCTAATTCTAATTCTCTTGCTAATTCTGCCACATCTGCAGTTTTCTTATCCACTGAAATCTTGCACCCCTTAAAGTCATCTATGAGGGTTGGAATCAAATTTTCCAAAGTCCTGTTGATATTTAGACCTCTTCCCATGAATCATAAATGTCCTTAATAGCATTTAGAGTGGTGAACTCATTTCCAGAAGGTTTGTAACTGACTTTGCCCAGATCCACCAGGGAAATCACTGTCTATGGCGCAATGCTGCTGTTGCTAAGTCACTTCAGTCGTGTCTGACTCTGTGCGACCCCATAGACAGCAGCCCGCCAGGCTTCCCCGTCCCTGGGATTCTCCAGGCAAGAATACTGGAGTGGATTGCCATTTCCTTCTCCAATGCATGAGAGTGAAAAGTGAAAGTGAAGTCGTTCAGTCGTGTCCAACTCATTGCTACCCTATGGACTGCAGCCTACCAGGCTCCTCCATCCATGGGATTCTCCAGGCAAGAGTACTAGAGCGGATTGCCATTGCCTTCTCTGTATAGCAGCTATAGCCTTATGAAATGAATATCTTAAATAATAAGACTTGAAAGTTAAAATTAGTCTTTGATTCATGGGCTGGAGAATGGCTGTTGTGTTAACAGGCATGAAAACAGTATACTGGAAAAGTGACAGGAAGATAGCTCCCATGTCCTGGTCCTCTATCCTCTGGGAAGGAAAGACTGTTGGCAGTAACAAATGACCTGCCATAAGAATTATCACACATTTCAAGTCTCCCTTTTAAGGATAGAGGTTATTTCTTTAGGGGTGTAAGAAAGAAGGGTGGATGGGAAGGAAAATACTCAAATAGGTTTCTGTAGCACTAGAGATAATTTATTCTTAATCCTGTCATGTAGTTACACAGGTGTTTGCTTTCTTATATTTCTATAAATTGCACACTTACATTTTTTGGGGGGAGTATGTGTAATTCCACACAATAAACACCTTTAATTAACTATCTTTATATTCTGTTTATCTTGCTAATGAATGACAGTTTCTCATTTTTATTGTTTACTGACTCAGAGAGTCAACGAGTTTTCAAATGGTCCTAGTCAAAAAGTCTTGTTATTTAGAGTAAACTTGTTAAAAGCAGGATGCAGAACTGTACATATATCTAAGTGAAAGTTGCTCAGTTGTGTCCAACTAGTTGAGACCCCATGGATTGTAGCCCACCAGGCTCCTCTCTCCATGGAATTCTCCAAGCAAGAATACTGGAGTGGGTTACCATTCCCTGCTCCAGGGGATTTCTGGACCTAGGACTTGAACCCAGATCTCCTGGGTTGTAGGTGGATTCTTTACCCTGAGCCACCAAGGAAGCCCATATAAACATCTAAAGCCCATTTTTTAAAAACCCTTATCTAAAAAAGACTGAAAGGAAATACATTGTAATATTTCCCTCTCTTTTTATAAAGAGGGCTTCCCTGGTGGCTCAGAGGTTAAAGCGTCTGCCTGCAATGCGGGAGACCCAGGTTCAATCCATGGGTTGGGAAGATCCTCTGGAGAAGGAAATGGCAACCCACTCCAGTACTCTTGCCTGGAAAATTCCATGGACTGAGGAGCCTGGTGGGCTATAGTCCATGGGGTCGCAAAGAGTCGGACACGACTGAGCGGCATCACCTTCACCTTCACCTTTTTATAAAGAATATGTATGTATTTTATAATTGAGAAGAAATGATACATATAAAAATACTAATAAAGTAACTATAGCCTAGAAATATAGAGCAAACTGGCTTTGATATACTAGAATTTGTTTAAAAAAAAAAAGAATTTCCCCATCTCACCTTCACTTGTGCTCTTGAAGTTCAGAAAGAGTTGCCTCCCAGGAAGAGAACAAAAAATAAGTATTTTCAAATCCCTTTTACTTTAGAGAGTTTCTTCTCATATATATTGTTCTGTTTCGTCATCAGAGATGTTCTCTTAGTTCAGCAGAGCAGAAAATATACTGATGAAGATTTGATCAAACTCATATCTTATTGGACCTTTATTAAGTTCAGTCCCAGTCACTTTCCTAGGCCTTTATAGTATCTCATTATTCCTCTCAGCAAACTTATAAAGTAGGCACCATTTCCCCACTTTATGCATGAAGAAACAGAATTAAAGAGGTTAAAAATTGTGCCTTAGGTCACACAGCTGCTAACTAGCAGAGCCAGAATTTGGATCTCAGTCCGATGCCAAAAGCCCTGCTCCTTTTCCAATGCTCCTCACTGAGCTGTGACCAGAAGGGAGGCTTCCAACTTCCACTCCCATATTTTCTCTGTATCACGCTGTTCCCTGCAGTGCTAAGATAATGCTCTTAGAAACATCTTTAATGGTTGTTTTGACACCTCGTTAAACAGAATTTTGTTCAGACTCAACATTCTTGGCAAGGCACTGGTTCACCCAAGTGCTTTGTTAATTTTAAAGAGCAGTATAAGCAGAAGCCCTTACTACAGGAGATAGCGCAGTGCACGTGCAGTGGAAAGAGAGGTTGGCACTGTCATTTCGGCTTCAGAATCCTTACTTTTGGTAACTCACTTTTGTCACGCAGGGGATGCATTTAATAGTTAATCTTGACTGACCTCCCTTTCCGCCTCACTCCTTCATGCTTCCTTCGCCTCGCTCCTTGCTGCCTAGAGCTGTGAATGAAATTGGTACAATGAACTTGACTACAGAGGGTGCATAGGAAAGAGATTTATTTTTTCTTCTCTCACTGCCTTCCTGCTTGATAACATATCCCCTGATAACAGCTAGAGCATGTCACCCTTGACATAACAACCATTGCACCTTGATAACTGTAATACTCAAATATGAAAAAGTGGCCACCTAGTCTTAAAATTTCCATCTGGTATCCAAGCCAAGGCTTATCTGCTCCACACCCTTTGGATACTCTGCCTCTTCCTTCTTTCTGCCTGTTCCCTGCTTAGGGATTAGACAGGAAAGAGTCAAGCAAAGGCCCCAAATCTTTTACTGCCCGGTGCCCTTTCTTGGACAGCATCCCAACACTTGCTTCCCTGGGCAGCTGTGTCAGTTCTTCAGAATGGTTGCTCACTTCACAGGACCTTGTTGTGAGTACATGTTTTCCACCTGACTTCCCCACATACCCTCTCAGTTTCAGGTCACTGAGAAACTCGCTACACTGTTGGCACTGTTAGATCCCTCCTGAGGCGGGCATCAGCAAGGTGGCTCAAGCTGGGCCACGTGGTAGGGGAAACTCCCATGTCTTATCAGAGGTGAGAGTAGAGTCTTGCTCCTCCCCTTCTCTCTCACTTCACTCTGCAGTCTTATCTCCAATTTCTGTTTTCTTTCCCTCCAAAAACCAGAAGAAACCACAGAAAGTCTTCCATTTAAGCAGACACCTATCAGGAAATGGGGGCTTCCCTGGTAGCTCAGTCAGTAAGAGTCTGCCTGAAGTGCAGAAGACCCATTTTCATCCCTGGGTGATGAAGATCTCCTGGAGAAGGAAATGGCAAACCACTCCAGTATCCTTGACTGGAAAAGCCCAAGGACTGAGAAGCCTGGTAGGCTGCAGTCCACGGTATCGCAGAGCTGGGAACTGAGTGACTAACACACACATCAGGAAATGAGAGGCCTGTTTTACCTTCTTGTAAATATCAATCACTGCAAATCATTCTCTTTCAGACCTCTTCATTGGCTAATTTTGGAGGAGTGAGCCCTCCTCCCCTTGGAACTACCCCATGCCCTAGTTCTTTGACTCAAGACTTCAACATTCTCTCAAATTCTCTGTGTCTCTGAGAAGAGGCTTGGAGGAGCTAGGCAATGATGGTCACAGTGCCCGATTTCCTGCTTTTATAAGAAGTGCAAAGATGTTTTTAAGATCGTTAGTTGCTCTCTTTAGAATGAGGAGGTAATTTTGGCATCCATTGTGCTCCATTTATAAAGTTTGACTCAGTTATAAGAGAACAATGAGAGAGTCCCATTTAACATCTTGTTACATTAGAATCAACAAATAGTTTTTGTGAACCAGAATAAAATTGCAGGTGATTGCCACCAGAATGTATTTCTGTTGCCTGTCACCCCAAAGTGATTTGTTCAATGAACATTTATGCATTAAGCTCTGCATTAGACATTGAACTTTTAATGATGAATACAACCTTATTGTTAGTCCCCAGGATCCTGCACATATTATTTCAGGAAACCAATAAAAACATCAAAATAAAGTTTATTGAAATAACTTGAGAAATCCATCTAGATTATGTAATAACAGAAATAAAGTATTTAATGATATCACCGAGGAAAACTATTTTGAGAAATATTGATGCTATAAAATATCATTACTACTTCAACCAGTGGTAAAGATATTAATTCTAGCAGTACCAGTTATCAAATATTGACCATGATCAAGAATAACTAAATGTTTTACATGTATTATGTAGTCATCAAAATCATTCTATATGAGGTAAAAATTCTAATACCATGGAAAATAGAAAAATAAGGCTTGGTAAAGAGAGGCTTTTTCAGTGTGACTGGTCTGATTTTCTACTATCTCTGCATTCTTAACTATTAGACATTCTTAGCCATTAGGCTTTTTTTTTTTTTATTAGCCATTAGGCATTCTTAGCTGTAAGGCAACACTGCCTCCTTGAAACGATGGTTTTGCAGGCATATCGTGAGGAAGAATGCATGCTTTTTAGTAACAATAGTATTAAAATAAGTAGTACTTAAACACTCTTTTAGGTATAGTAGAAGGTTTAATGCGAAGTCTAACAGATGACCTACATGAATGATTAGAACTGGGTCCCTCTAGCCTTCAGCATGTCCTTGTTTGGCTTCCAGAAATTTGCCTTCCATTGTCTACTTTCTGTTCGTTCTAATGGGCTGACAGAGTGGCATATTTGGGAGCTGAGTTTCTGCTCTTCTTGAACTTTACAAAATGTGAGATTGCCAGTTACTCTAAGATGAAAATAGCACCAGAATTTAGCCAAGAGTTTTCAGAATTGGAAAAAAGACTTTTGGGGAATTTTTAAGAGCAAATGAAAAGAGGTAGACTTTTCAATAATGTCTAATTGTAAATAGAACTAAAGAAATAAGATTAATATTTTTAAATGCACACTTGCAGAATATGTTAAATTGTATGAATACTCCCTGTTTTCTTTACTAACTAAAAATTATTTCCTCGAAACTGAACAAGAATATAATTACTAAATCTGACTTCCTTATCCTTTTCACTTGCAGTTTTATAAAGTGCTTTATGCAATACTGAATAAGTTGAGTCTTTTAAAAGGGTAGGTTTCATAGCAGAAGGAATACTGTCAGAGTTGCAAAATGGTGGATGGTTAAGAGTTACTACTGCCAAAAATTTAATCTAACTATTTAAACTCACACAGCCCCAAAGGCAAACATGGAGGGAAATTAGACTGTGAATCCTGTCTCCTGGAAAAAAACGCTTTCAAAGTTTCACAGAATGCTAAAGCTGCGAAGGAATTCAGGATTCCACTACCTTAATCTCTGGCTTTATACATGAGGCAGTTGAGTTACAAGAGGCTACCTTGTAGGGAATTCTATGTACCTCTGTTCAATTTTGTTGTGAATCTAAAACTACTCTAAAAATAGCCTATTTAAAAAGTATTTTTAAAAAGTCTGTCACTCTGGATGTTTGAAGTGAAAATATTGGTTACAAATGACATTCTGCTGCATTTAAGTGCAATGGCGTTACCATATAAGGGCTTATTATCAATACTTAGGTGATAAAATGTTTGATAGAATACAGTTTATGGCTGGCACACCAATTCTATGCCACTGATTCTCTCCTTATCTTTCTTATCCATCATCTGTAGAATGTGGCTCTCATTCCCATGGTCATCTCAGTGTCACACCTTACCTCTAGTCTCATATCTGCATTCCAGGCAAGTAGGAAAAGAAACCAATTAAGAACAAGAGCTGCTGCTGCTGCTGCTAAGTTACTTCAGTCGTGTCCGACTCTGTGCGACCCCATAGACGGCAGCCCATCAGGCTCCCCCATCCCTGGGATTCTCCAGGCAAGAACACTGGAGTGGGTTGCCATTTCCTTCTCCAATGCAGGAAAGTGAAAAGTGAAAGTGAAGTTGCTCAGTCGTGTCTGACTTAGTGACCCCACAGACTGCAGCCCACCAGGCTCCTCCGCCCATGGTATTTTCCAGGCAAGAGTACTGGAGTGGGTTGCCATTGCCTTCTCCAAGAACAAGAGATAAGAACAAGAGATGTAGCATTATTTCAGAAAAGTGAAACTTGCCTTGAAATTGCCTTCCTATCTCTGCTTTTACCTTACTGACCGGATCTGCTGCTGCTCAGTCGCTTCAGTTGTGTCCGACTCTGTGCGACCCCATAGACGGTAGCCCACCAGGCTCCCCCGTCCCTGGGATTCTCCAGGCAAGAACACGGAGTGGGTTGCCATTTCCTTCTCCAATGCATGAAAGTGAGAAATAAAAGTGAAGTCGCTCAGTCGTGTCCGACTCTTAGCAACCCCATGGACTGCAGCCTAGCAGGCTCCTCCGCCCATGGGATTTTCCAGGCAAAAGTACTAGAGTGGGGTGCCATTGCTAGGTCCATTAATAGTCATCCACATGAGAGAAGCTGAGAAATGTAGGCTTATGGCTAAGCATATTACTGCTTCTCCTCTTCCAAGGATATAATTTAGGTATTAAAAAGAAGAGGAGAATTTGGTTGAGAGCATCATTTACCATGAAAGAGAAGCAAATATGTTACTACTGCAGGGTTGAAGAGAATTATGTAATAATCACCCCAAACTTTCGTATTTTTATCACTAATATTCTTGGATTAATTGCTGCATTTTTATTTCACTTAAAAATGTGATAATTAGGTTAAGAATAATCTTTACTGTAACTTCAAAGATTAAAAATTCAAGTATCTACTACAAAGAGTTGTGTGGTCCAATAAAATAACCACTAGCCACACAGCATGCATGCATGCGTTGGAGAAATGGCAACCCACCCCAGTATTCTTGCCTGGAGAATCTCAGGGACAGAGGAGCATGGTGGGCCACTGTCTATGGGGTCACACAGAGTTAGACACGACTAAAGTGACTTAGCAGCAGCAGCAGCAGCCACACATAGTTACTGAAGGATGACTAGTCTGAATTGAGATGATGTATAGGTTTACCCTTCCACACTTGATATTAAAGAGCTTGAAAAAATCAAATATCCAATTAATAATTTTTACATTGATTACATGTCAAAATTATATTTTAAATATATTGTTATTAATTTTAATAATATATTTTACTTTTCACCCTTTTTCTTTCTTTAGTGTGACTACTTAGGAAATTGAAATTGTATATGTAGCCCATATGTGTGGCTTGTATTATATATCTATTGAACATTGTTGACAATGAAGAAAATATATTTTGACTTTCAGAAAGACTTCCTTAACTTCAGTTCATTTCAGTTCATTTAAGTCACTCAGTCATGTCCGACTCTGACCCCATGAATTGCAGCACACCAGGCCTCCCTGTCCATCACCAACTCCCGGAGTTCACTCAGACTCACGTCCATAGAGTCAGTGATGCCATCCAGCCATCTCATCCTCTGTCGTCCCCTTCTCCTCCTGCCCCCAATCCCTCCCAGCATCAGAGTCTTTTCCAATGAGTCAACTCTTCGCATGAGGTGACCAAAGTATTGGAGTTTCAGCTTTAGCATCAGTTCTTTCCAATGAACACCCAGGGCTGATCTCCTTTAGAATGGACTGGTTGGATCTCCTTGCTTAACTTAGGACAGTCTAAATATACTTGCAAATTACCTTGATATGACTGAATAATCAATGCAATCATAAATCTACTCTTTTGAATTTCTAGGAAAAATACCAGATAATTATGTGCTCAGGAGTATTCTCTGCAAACTGAAAAAAAGTGATGTCTAAATACCCCAGCTTCTTAGCCCATTGGCAGACTGTCTCTGAGAATGTGTTTTAAAGCAAATTGTAGACTTTTTTGAAGTGGAATGAAGTCCCAGATGTGTATGATGAAATTCTCCTGATAATATACTCCTTATTGACTACCTCCTCTTCCTTCTCACTTTCCCACTGCCCTACTAATTTGTTGAAAAGATATTAGAAGTTGCCTAGGGCTAGGGGATGGAGAAGGCAATGGCAACCCACTCCAGTACTCTTGCCTGGCAAATACCATGGATGGAGAAGCCTGGTAGGCTGCAGTCCATGGGGTCGCTAGGAGTCGGACACAACTGAGTGACTTCACTTTCACTTTTCACTTTTATGCACTGGAGAAGGAAATGGCAACCCACTCCAGTGTTCTTGCCTGGAGAATCCCAGGGAAGTCGGAGCCTGGTGGGCTGCCATCGCACAGAGTCGGACACGACTGAAGCGACTTAGCAGCAGCAGCAGCAGGGCTAGGGGAAGAGACGGAGAAGGCAATGGCACCCTACTCCAGTACTCTTGCCTGGAAAATACCATGGACAGAGGAGCCTGGAAGGCTGCAGTCCATGGGGTCGCTGAGGGTCGAACACGACTGAGCGACTTCACTTTCACTTTTCACTTGCATGCATTGGAGAAGGAAATGGCAACTCACTCCAGTGTTCTTGCCTGGAGGACCCCAGGGACGGGGGAGCCTGGTGGGCTGCCGTCTATGGGATCGCAGAGAGTTGGACATGAAGGAAGTGACTTAGCAGCAGCAGGGCAGGAGAGGGGCAAGGTTTGATAAGAGGTACAAGTTTTCTGGGGGAATGCTAAAAGTGTTCTAAAATTAAATTGTGGTGGTTCCACAAGTCTGTGAAAATATTTAACACTCTTGAATTGTATGCTTTAAATAGGTGGATTGTATGGTATGTAAGAAAAAATTATGGTTGCAAATTAATTTAAGTCTAAACAATCATGGATATTATTGTTACAGAGAAGGAAATGATTATAACAAACCTTGACAATAAGAAATATTGAAGGGGTACCAAATAATAAAGGAAGAGAAAGAGAAGTAAGAGGTAGATTATGTGTGCCAATTTCCTCATTTTTGTCTGAAAGCATGTGGTTGAAATTTTCAGACTTTTTCCTTCATGTTTTTCATAATCACTTTTCTTCACCTTACAAAAATGTTTTTGAAAACTTATATTTGTAGTGATAAGGAGATATTTTTTAGTATTTCACTATTATTTAATTTTAAATTTGGTTATTTTCTTCTGTTACATTCAAGAATGTTACATTTGGTGTATATAAAATACTGTGTAAAACATGATGTCATTTTTTGAGAATTATGTGTGTTTATCCTCTTCCTTTCCCTAGAATCATATGGGCATATATTGAGAATAATGTTCACTTAGCTTTAAGTGTAGTAATTTCCAAGAAAATAGGTTATTTGTAAACTTCTTTAGTCTTAGCCATTTTCTTCACTATATAATTTTTTTAATTTTATTTTTAATTAGAGGATAATTGCTTTACAATATTGTGTTGGATTCTGCCATACATGCTGTTGTATGTCATAAGTATACATGTCCCCTTTCTCTTGAACCTTCTCCTCACCCCCCACCCAATCCCACCACTCTAGGTTGTCACAGAATACCACATTGAGCTCCCTGTGTTATACCATAACTTCCCATTAGCTATCTGTTTTACATATGGTATTCTCTCAATTCATTCCACCCTTTCCTTCCTCTGCTGTGTCCATAAGTCTGCTATCATGTCTGTTTCTCTGTTCCTACCCTGCAAATAGGTTCATCAGTGCCATTTTCTAGATCCCATACATATGTGTTAATATATGACATTTGTTTTTCTCTTTCTGACTTCACACTGTATAACAGGCTCTAGGTTCGAATTGACTCAAATGTGTTTTTTTTATGGCTGAGTAATAATACATTGTATATATGTACCACAACTTCTTTATCCATTCATCTGTTGATGGACTTCTAGGCTGCTTCCATGTCTTAGCTATTGTAAATAGTGCTGCAATGAACATTGGGGTACATGTGTCTTTTTCAATTATGTTTTTTTCAGGGTCTATGCCCAGTAGTGGTATTGCTAGGTCATATTCCTAGCAATATGACTATTGCTACTATTCTTAGTAGCTTTATTCCTAATTTTAAAAATAATTCCATAGTATCTATATCAATTTACATTTCCACCAATAGTACAAGAGCATTACCTTTCCTCCACACCCTCTCCAGCATTTATTGTTTGTAGATATTTTGTTGATGGCCATTCTGACCAGGGTGAGGTGATACCTCGATGTAATTTTGATTTGCTTTTCTCTAACAATGAGTGATGTTGCTATCTTCTCCTGTGTTTGTTGGCCACCTGTATGTCTTCTTTGGAGAAATGGTTATTTAGGTCTTACACCCATTTTTTGATAAGATCGTTTCTTTTTTGGTATTGACCTGCACGAACTGATTGTATAATTTGGAGATTAATCCTTTGTTAGTTGTTCCATTTGTGATTATTGTCTCCTATTCTGAAAGCTGTCTTTTCATCTTGTTTATAGTTTCCTTTACTGTGCAAAGACTTTTAAGTTTAATTAGGTCCCACTTGTTTATTTTTGTTTTTGTTTCCATTATTCTAGGAGGTGGGTCAAAGAGTATATTGTGTTGATTTATGTCAAAGAGTATTCTGGCTGTGTTTTCCTCTAAGAGTTTTATTGTTTCTGGCCTTACATTTAGGTCTTTAATCCATTTCTATGTTATCTTTGTGTATGGTGTTAGGAAGTGTCTAATTTCATTTTTTTACATGTAGTTGTCCAATTTTCTTAGCATCACTTACTGAAGAGTCTGTCTTTTCTCCATTGTATATTCTTGACTCCTGTGTCAAAGATAACATGCCCATAGCTGTGTGGGTTTATCTCTGGGCTTTCTATCTTGTTCCAATGTCTGTATTTCTGTTTCTATGCCAGTACCATACTGTCTTGATTACTGTAGCTTTGTAGTATAGTCTGAAGTCAGCAAGATTTCTCCAGCTCCATTCTTTCTCAAGATTGCCTTGGCTAGTCAGGGTCTTTTGTGTTTCCATACAAACTGTGAAATTTTCTTCTAATTTTTTTCTTTCTGATTAGAATTCTTCTAATTCAACATCACTCATTAGAGTTCTGTGAAAAATGTTGTTGATAATTTGATAGGGATTATATTGAATCTACAGACTGCTTTGAATAGTGTAGTCATTTTCACAGTATTGATTCTTCCAATCCAAGAACATGATATATCTCTCCATCTGTGTCATCTTTGATTTCTTTCATCAGTGTCTTACAGTTTTCTGTATATAGGTCTTTTGTCTTCTTAGGTGGGTTTATTCCTGGGTATTTTATTCTTTTTGTTGCAATGGTGAATGGGATTGTTTCCTTAATTTCTCTTTTTGATTTTTTGTTGTTAGTGTATAGAAATGCAATGGATTTCTGTATATTAATTTTTTATCCAGCAGCTTTACTAAATTCATTGATTAGCTGTAGAAATTTTCTGGTGGCATGTTTAGGATTTTTATGTATAGTATCATGTCATTTGCAGTGAGAGTTTTGCTTCTTCTTCTTTTCCAATCTGAAGTCCTTTCATTTCTTTTTATTCTCTGATTACTGTGGCTAGGACTTCCAAAATATATTGAATAATAGTGGCAAGAATGGCCTCATTTTCTTGTTTCTGATCTTAGAGGAAATGCTTTCACTTTTTGATCACTGAGAATAATGTTTGCTATAGGTTTGTCATACATGGCCTTTATAATGTTGGTTTGTTATGGTAGATTTTCTAGCCCATTTTTTGGAGAGTTTTTTTAATCATAAATGGGTGTTGATTTTTGTCGAAAGCTTTTTCTGTATCTATTGAGATTATCATATTGCTTTTATCTTTCAGTTTGCTTATTTGATATATTGATTTATTTGCATATATTAAAGATATCTATCTAAATTTATTATTATGAGCATGCATAGTTGCTGTGGGAATGTAGCTGTCATTATTTCCTTGGATTGCGATTTTCTTGTAATTTTGGATTAGAAATTAAAGGTGGCAATGTTGAATGACAAACTACAGCTCACTAGTGTTCCCAAAAGGAAGAAGAGTCCAGTGGTGGGTGTACCTCTAGAGGAAAGATGCCAGGCATAAGACAATAGCTCTTCTAGAAGGCATATTATCCATACAGAGAACAGTGTCAATCAAAAGTTCCTAAGAAGCAGTGGATAAGATAGTCTTACCCACTAAGAGAATATTTGTTGATCTTCAGTAATAGAAATGAAAGGGGCAGCACCCTCTCCCTCCTCCCTTCCTTCATCTCACCTTTTGACCTTCCTTTCTCCCCCTCTGTTCTCTTCTATTCTCATATACTGATTTTCATCACTCTTCTCTCTTTTATCTAAGAACAGCTGCTTTCTCTCTTCCCCCTCCTTTTCCTTCTCCTTCCCCCTCTTTTTCCTTCTCCTTCCCCCTTCCTATCTCCCTCCCCCACCCTCTCATCCTGCTTTCTCTCTCTCTCTCTGCTATGTGGTTATTTTGTTTTGCCCTTTCTATAGAGACCAAAATCTAGGGTTGTTTAAGATGTGAAAATATTTTTCAGACAGTGACAGGAAACTACCCCTTTTGGGTTAAGAATAGATGCCATCTCCATCTATAGCTGTGCTCTGCTGAATTTCACTCTGAATTCTCCTTCTTCTCTGAAAGAAAAAATAAAATCTTCCAAAAAATCTTCCCATTAGTGAGTATGAACAGCACACTAAAGTTTTTATTTGATTGACCACGTGTTTAATTTGTCACTCAAAGAGAAAGGAAAAATGGTGATATTGGTGCATGGCACAAGACAAATATGTAGTTAAAAAGCACTAGTGCTAAGTCACTTCAGTCATGTCCAACTCTTTGTAACAGTATGGACTTTAGCCCACCAGTCTCCTCTGCCAATGGGATTCTCCAGGCAAGAATACTGGATTAGGTTGCCATTTCCTTCTCCAGGGGAACTTCCCAACCCAGGGACTGAACTCGGGTCTCCTGCATTACAAGCAGATTCTTTACCATCTGAGCTACCACGGAAGTCCTAAAGATGTTGAAAAAATCAAGACACAAAGTGATGTGTGTACAATGACATCAATGATAGAGAATAGCTGTATGGAGATGAGAAGGAGATCATATGCAAAATGTTCACAGCAATTGTGTTGAGGCATTGAAATGATAGTAGCTAATTCCTGCTAGTTCTCAAGGTTTTTTTGATATTGTATTGGACCATAAAGAAGGCTGAGCACCAAAGAATTGATGCTTTCAAATTGTGGTGCCAGAGAAGACTCTTGAGAGTCCTTTGGATTGCAGGGAGATCAAACCAGTCAATTCTAAAGAAAATAAACTATGAACATTCATTGGTAGGACTGATGCTGAAGCTGAAGCTCCAATATTTTGGCCACCTGATGCAAAGAACCAACTCTTAGAAAAGACCTTGATTCTGGGAAAGATTGAAGACAAAAGGAGAAGTAGACAGCAGAGGATGAGATGGTTAGATAGCATCACCAACTCAATGGACATGAATTTGAGCAAACTCCAGGAGACAGTGAAGGACAGAGAAGCCTGGCATGTTGTACTCTGTGGGGTGCAAAGAGTCGGACACAACTTAGCAACTGAACAACAAGTTAAAAAAGAAGGAAGGAAGGAAAGAAAGAAAGACGACAACACAATATAGGACAAAGATTAAGAACTTTAGAGTCAACTTAAACCAGGTTCAGATCTCAGACTTGGTACTTGTTCTGACCATGGCCTTTGGCACCATACCTGATTTAGTTTTTCTTAACTCCAGTTCATCTTCTGTAAATCAAGAATAATGCAAAATGTTGTATGGTTTTTGTCAGGATGTGAGCTGAGATAACATATTATCTGTGCATGGTACATAGTGTGTCTAATAAATACAAATGTATTGGCATTATGATTATTTTGAAAGCTTTCTACCTTGTATGCATGAGAAAAGAAAATATACAAAATGTTTGTCGTATGTATTTCATGTGTGATCTGTGCAAACAGAAAAGTTTTTCACCAGCTCCCCGTTAGAGAACAAGAGAAAACTTGTCATGTTAGTTAAGAATTCAGAAAGAATCTGAAAAGGGGTCCTTTCTCTACTAAGTCTGAAAAAATGTACTGAATACAGCTACATAGCAAGCATGTACTTGATGGCATATGGTATGCTAAGATCGATAAAGCGCAACCCCTGGCTTCCAATAGTTTCCTGCCTAGTGCTGTGTGCACGTTTGTTCATAAATAACCCCAGGACAAAGATGGAAAGATGGACAAAGATGATTACAAAAGAGAAATAACATTAATTGACCTCTTATTTTATGTCAAGTATTATTTTAAGGAATTTATATAAAAGTAGATATTATTATCCTCAGTTTACCAAGGCCCGAGAAAGGCTAATTCTCTGAAGTCACACAGGTAGAGAATAGTGGTACATGGAGATAGTCCCAGTGAAACTTTGGTCAAAGACTGATTTCTTTGATAGGCAGAGTAGAGGATGGAGCAATCAATTCAATCTTTGGGAAGTTGAGTTGGAAAGAAAGAATTAGGGGGAGAAGAGACCTTTTAGTTGAGTCTTTGAAGAATGGATAGGATTATGAAAATAATACTGGTGGAGGTATATTACAAGCAGAAGCAACAGCATGGGGAGGGCAGAAAGGCATAAAAATAAAGAGCCAGCTAATATTAATATCAGGATCTGGTGTACTTTGATTTCCTGCTTCACAGAGGAGGATGTAGGGGTGATATTAGAACCCTCAATTCTAAGCTCTCATGTCAGTCCATACATTTTGTTTCTGAAGGAATGAATAATCAAAATTGATGGGCTTATTCTGAGAAATATTCTTTCACAACCAAAATGAAATTTAGAGACTATATCTGTAGACGGATAAGATATGAAGAAATCCTGGAAATATTTCTTAGCTGAAAAGAAGAAAACATCTTTTAAAAAAATCTTATACAAAGACATTTACTCTGAACTTTTTAAAACAGCAACCCATGCACTAGAAAGATATATTTATTTCTTGGTGGTTATAGAGGGTTGAATAATATCTCCCACAAATTTTACCCCTCTGGAACCTCAAAATGTG
Source organism: Aepyceros melampus (assembly GCA_006408695.1). NCBI lineage: Eukaryota > Metazoa > Chordata > Mammalia > Artiodactyla > Bovidae > Aepyceros > Aepyceros melampus. The sequence continues at coordinate 337,998 of SJXQ01003463.1, forward strand.
ACATATTTGGAAATAAGGTCTGTGTAGCTGTAATTAGTTAAAATAAATTCACAATGGATTAGAGAGGGCCCTAGATCTAATAACTGGTATCCTTATAAGAAAGCCATGTGAAGACACACCAAAGGGAGATGAACATGTAAAGATGAAAGCAGAACCTGGGATAATGCATCAGCCAGCCAAGAAACTTCAAGTATCCAGTAATCACCAGAAACTGAGAAGAGCCAAGGAAAGAACCCTCCCTCAAAACTTCAGAGGCAATTTGACCCTGATGAAAATTTGATTTCAGATTTTTGGAACCATGAAAAAATACATGTCTGTTGTTTTAAGCCACAAGTTTCTGGTACATTATTGCAGCTGTAGCAAACTAACTTAGCAGGCAACTGAAAATCTCAAGTAATTCATAACAAAATAAATTTGGTCATAATATGGCAAGGAAAAAATCACTGCAGATATTTACTGCAGCCATGAAATTAAGACACTTGCTCCTTGGAAGAAAAGTTATGACCACCCTAGACAGCATATTAAATATCAGAGACATTACTTTACCAACAAAAGTCCATCTAGTAGTCATGTATGGATGTGAGAGTTGGACTATAAGGAAAGCTGAGCACTGAAAAATTGATGCTTTTGAATTGTGGTGTTGGAGAAGACTCTTGAGAATCTCTTGGACTGCAAGAGATCCAACCAGTCCATCCTAAAGGAAATCAGTCCTGAATATTCATTGGAAGGACTGATGCTGAAGCTCAATACTTTGTCCACCTGCTGTGAAGAACTGGCTCATTTGAAAAGACCCTGATGCTGGGAAAGATTGAAGGCAGGAGGAGAAGGGGACAACAGAGGATGAGATGGTTCAATGGCATCACCAATCGATGGACATGAGTCTGAGCAAGCTCTGGGAGTTGGTGAAGGACAGGGAAGCCTGGCATGCTGCAGTCCATGGGGTTGCAAAGAGCTGGACATGACTGAGCGACTGAACTGAACTGATGGCAATGACAGTCAATATAAATAAGAGTTAGAAACCTTTGAAATCAAGAAATTTATGTAGATCTTGGGCTCCAAAATCACTGTGGATGGTGACTGCAGCCATGAAATTAAAACATGCTTCCTCCTTGGAAAAAAACAATGACAATCCTAAATAGTGTATTAAAAGGCTGAGACATTAGTTTGTGCACAAAGGTTATTATGGTCAAAGCTATGGTTTTTCTAGTAATCATGAACAGATGTGAGAACTGGACAATAGAAAAGATTGAGCGCTGAAGAATTTATGCCTTTGAACTGTGGTGTTGGAGAAGACTCTTGAGAGTCCCTTGGACTGCAAGGAGATCTAATCAGTCCATCCTAAAGGAAAGCAGTCCCAAATATTCATTGGAAGGACAGATGTTGAAGCTGAAACTCCAATACTTTGGCTACGAGATACGAACAGCTGACTCACTGGAAAATACCCTGATGCTGGTAAAGACTGAGGGAAGGAGGAGAGCAGGATGACAGAGGATGAGACGGTCGGATGACATCACTGAGCCAGTGGATATGAGTTTGAGCAAACTCCGGGAAGTGGCGAAGGACAGGGAAGCCTGGCATGCTGCAGTCCACAGAGTCATAACATGACTGAGCAACCAAACAACGAGTAAAGACAGGTGCTGCAAAATTCCAAACAGCTGTCTTGGAAGCAGCACAGAAATGTGGATCCAGTAAACAACATTTTCTCATTTTTTTGTATGCTAGACCTTTCTTGTGTGTTCTCTAATAGCAGGCTCTAAGATCAGCCCAAAATAAACAAAAATATATTTACCTCTCTCTCGATTTCACTTTTTATATCCATCCATCCATCCATCCATCCATCTACATAATACAGAGGTAAAGTAGAATATGTCAGGGGTACTGAATCCACAGGCAGTCATGAAATAAGAATCAATACTGTCAGTGGCTAGGGTAAAAAAGTCACTTTAAAGACAAACTTCAACCAATAAGAAATTAGACACATTTATTGCACATAGGATCCCATACTAAGAAAGTTCTTATGTTGCTATAGCTGATGAAATTAAGCTGTTCTAAGTGGAAAAGGGCCCCTGGGAGGGAATAACAGCAACCCAGGCATTCTGTACTGAGAACGATGCCAAGCAGAAGAACTTCAAAGTCCTGTGAAACTCTGAAACTCTCTTGGGCTGGAATTCTACTTCTCACCAACTTTATTTCGCTTCATCTGCCAGTCCTTCTTCTCTCCCAGCTTTGAGTTCACAGTCAGGCAGCGTCAGTGTATGCGGTGTGTTGCAGTGAAAATGCAAACACATTTTCTATAATGAACATATGGGAGACTCCAGTTGAAAAGAGTTCCGATTCTATCCCAAGCATGTTATTGGCTATGACTGCAGAGAAGCAGGCAGCAGACGGAATCAGGAAGCGTGGAGGCAAGAAAGGAAGGATGTGTACTTGACTGCTGTTTCAAGATCCTAATCTTGCCATGCCATGCTGCAGCCTCTTTCAAGAAGCAAACTGGTTTGGCTGGGTGCTTTCCTGATTTTTAACACTTATCTTTCATTCTCCAGTCCATGGCCTTACGTAAAGGGGAAGCATCTTAATGTAAATTTTGTTTGTGCCTTGAAAGTTGAATATTAATATTAATATTTAACAATTTTTAATTATAAAAATGTTAAGCATTCAAAAATTAAGATAAATAAATATACAAGTAAACTTGCATAACTGTACTTAAGCTCAACAATTGTTAATACATATCTTTCTTCATACATATACATTCTAAGGTGCACAAATATGCATATATACATATATGTGTGTGTATGTGTGTGCCATCTTAACAATATACCCTTAAAAGCAAGGACATTCTTATCCATAGCCTCTATACAAAGCATATGTATTTTTGAAGACTTGTATCTTGCTTTGTTATCGATTTTCTCTAGGATGATACAGATTCAAAATGACAATAAATTAAAATTATTTCTCTCCCCCAAATAAAATTACTCGTTTAAATGTCAGCTCAAGAGTGTTTTCCATCAAGATTTATCTTTTCATTCTGATGTGAAGGAAGACATATATCTATACAGATCTGTCAGTGGTAGTACAATCATGGGATATGTTGGGAATCAAAGAAATAGCATTACTGTTGACTGCACTGAGAAAACTAAAGGTCAGAAAAGCTGCTGTCATGTTGGTACATCAGAAAGCTGAAACCATCTACTTAGTCAAGGATATTACCACCCAAATACAATTGCACTTGGTCTTATGTGGTAATTTCTTCTCCAGCCATGAGGTTTCATGCAGTATAACAGGATGCTTGGGATAGACATTCAAGAGCTTTCTACTCTCAGTTTCTAGATTTGTAGGGAGTGTCTTCATTTATGTTAAATGTGATCTGTTTTCATTTTAGTATATGATGGAAACAAAGTTATGTGTGAAGAGTGAGAGATTACAGAAAATGCAGGACAAAATATAACATCAAAATTTGGGGTACACCTCTATTTATAGGACTGAAAAACTAGTTGGGTGCCTCACTGAAGTAGAAATAGTCATCTTTAAACTTGTTTTCTCATTGTATGTCTCAAAGAATATCACTGAATGTCTGCTTGCTCTATCCCATTGACTATCGCTTCACAGAAGAAATTTCTGAGGTGTTTCTGAGCAAAGACTATTTCTTTCCTCAAATACCTACTTCATCAGGATCTTAAACAAGTGCAGTGTCGTTTCCAAGTTGAACAAAGGAAGACTTTCATTTGGAATCCTTTGATTTCCTTTAGATGTGGGGTTTCATATTTTGCTAGTGACTCGGGAGACCAGTTAAGTCGTGGTCCTGTGTCATAAGATGAAATCTGGAGGCTTTATCAATGACCTTTACATTCTTTGTTAGCCTGTTTTAATTCTGTGTTTAAAACTGAGTGGATGAGGCATCACAATAGAGTGATTTCCTCGTGGCTGTGAAAAGGAAAACTTAAGTACCAACATAAAAATTTGCATAGTTCAAATCTTTTCTAATTTCCCCCATCATGTCTTTCTCCGTTTCTACTTATTCTTTGGACTCTTTTTGGATACTTTTTCACAATTATATGGGGGGAAAAAAAGATCTATTTTATGAATAGGAGCTTTCAGAAGGATTAAGTTGTATTTGGGGAAAAACGGATCTATTTTATGAATAGGAGCTTCTCAGAAGGATTAAGTTATATTTGTATATATTTGTATCTTTGTGTACTGAATGACTTTTACCTTAAATGATAACACTTACTTTCATAACTCTTTTCTATCTACAAAATGGTCTGAACTGGCTTCAATATAGAGCTTATCATGAAATATCTTACCTGCTTATGCAGTTTCAAAATCTGGATATTTATGGTGAATATTTGTAGAACTTCAGCACTCAGACTGACTACTTTGGTTAACTTTGTAGACTACTCAAGGTCTGTGATCTATTGTAATTGATAATTTTTTTCTGTGGCAAGAAGTTAAATTGGCATAGACCGAGATGTTAGTTTGTATAAAAGTCACTTTACTAGTGAAAGCACCTATCACACAGCATCTGCACCTCACAAAAATGTTGTGTTCTTTGCTCAATTTTATATATATCACAAACACAAATACAAGTTTTTGAGAAAAATATAGACCAGGTGAAAAAAATATTTAATAAAAGTTGAAAATATCATTTTTTTGTCATAGAAAGATATATGATAATAGCCAGAAACCAAGGGTCTTCTAGAACATGATCCCACTAACAATATGCCATATCGATAGCCTCAGTAGTTGGAACTATGGAAATAAACCTCCACATGCCTTCCAAAATCTGATATCACAGAACAGTGTTTTTATACCAAGTTACTCTTCTAGAGGAAAAGAGTCTATTTTACCAGTTGCAGCTGCCAGGATTTGCTGTTCTGGCCTACCTTTCTCTTCTCAAGGGATCTGGTGGAGGGTGAGGGGAAGGTCCAGGCCGTCTCTTAATTTTATTCTAAAGAAAGGATAGCAATGTAGAATAAAAGCTCATGGAGGGGTCAAAAGGAAAACCATCCACCACCAGAGAGTAAATAGAATACTCATAATTACATCCATCAGCAATGAATAAGCTAATTTTTGTTAACGGAAGAAAGCATTGAAGACAAAACTTAGAAGTAAAAGAAAAAAAGAAAGGAATAAGGCACACAAGAGAAAAAATAAAGAATCTACTCTAACAGAATATTTACCCCAGAAAGCTAAAGAAAATTATGGGCGACAAATGCATTTCTCATAGAAATGAAAGAGAATAGACTCTGCAAGGAGATTTCAGGAGACCAGAGTAAAAGAGAAAGAGATCATATATGAGCTCCTTTGACAACAAAATGAGATGAAAAGAAAATTGGGAGAGCTCAGAAAAAGACTATGTGACTTAGCCCATTTAGAGAGCTATAACAGCATATCATAGACCGGGTGGCTTATAAGAATACTTATATTTCTTATATTTCATGTCCTATAGTTCTGGAGGCTGGAAAGTCCAAGATCAAATAGCAGATATGAATCTGATGAGAAATTACTTCCTAATTCATAGGCAGTGGCTATCTTTTATGTCTTCACATGGTGAGAGGGACAAGAGAGCTCTCCAGGGCCTCTGTTTCAAGAGAACTAATCTCATTCATGACAGTTGAGCCTCATGAGTGTGTGTTAGTCACTCAGTCATGTTTGACTCTTAGTGACCCCACAGACTGTAGCCTGCCAGGCTCCTCTGTCCATGGGATTCTCTAGGCAAGAATACTGGAGTGGGTAACCATTTCCTTCTTCAGGGAATGTTCCCAACCCAGGGATTGAACCTGGGTCTCCTGCATTGTAGGCAGATTCTTTACCGTCTGAGACACCAGGGAAGCCTGGAGCTCATGAATCACCTCCCAAAGGCCCCACCTACCAGCACCATCACCTGGGAAGCCGGCACTTCAACATTTGATTTCTGTCTATGGCAAGCAGTGAGTGGAGAAGAAAATTTTTCATTGATAAGAACAACAGGAAAATATTAATACCTAGAAAATAAACCAAATGTTAAATATGCAAACCCAGTTTGAAGAAAAGATAGCATACTACTGAGGAACATGGAAGAAAAAAATTATTCATTAGTGGGACTCTCATGTTTCCTCCCTTCTTAGTTTCAATATTTCACACAATAAATATAAATCCTTTTAAGTAGAAAAAGACAACTTAATAATACTTTTGAGTATGTGTGGTTTAGAGTTACTGTATATACTAAAACATGGCTGATGGGAGTATGGTGTGTGTATGCGTGTGTGTGTGTGCTCAGTGCAGAAAAAAGGTTGAGCACCGTTGAGGTAACATTTCAACTTTCCAAACAACTTGCTATACAGAAAAATTTACTGTCTAATTCCTGATATCACTAGTCATGATTTCAATGGTTATTTCTATCATACCATGCACATGCAAATTTAATGATATAAATAATATGAATCAGTGTTTCTACATAATTTTAAAAGAAATGTTTGTAAATCTTATAAGAAATTGAGTAAAATTCACAACTGTCTTTGTTAGGTTTATCAAGAATTTATACTTCTGAGACCTTTACAGAGCTACTTAATAAAACTTTGGGCACAAGTAGGCTTTCAGAATATCTACATGTGACTAATAACAGCAATCTGGAAGGAGGAAGGAGGGCAGGAGGAAATCTAGGAAGGACATTAGTGGTTGGAAGGAAAATTGGATAAATGTGTAAATATACATTAGTTATTAATAAAATACTCAACAAAATTAGGATGCTTATACTTCCTCCAAATTTTCCAAATCCAAATAAAACCAAAAGAAAATTAAAACACTATTGTTTTAAGAGGAATATTTCCAAATTAACTTGGAAGCATAAATGTACAGTAGTTGGAAACTTTTTGAAGAAAAATAATGAGTTAAGACTAATTCTACTATATAATAAAATATATTGTAAAACCACAATATTTAAAACAGCATGGATACAGGTCCAAATATATTTAAATGTATACTGGAGTTTAGAATAAGAATAGGCTAACACTTCCCACTGATTTTCATAGCCAGCAAAAGATGGAATTATATTTTTGGAGTGTCTTCTGTTCTCTTTACATAGTAAGAGTTTATCCCTTCAGTATCAATTTATGCTTGTCAATCTCTCTATTCACAGAAATCCAAAAACACTGTGACACACCAGTTTGTAGTCAGTATACGTATGTCTCAAGTCTGTTTTTGCTTCCATCTGCTACTATGATAAGTCACCACAGTGTTAGTAAATTAAAATAATACAAATTTGTCCTCAGAGTTATGGAGGTAAAATCAAGGTGTCATTAGGCTGACTCCTCCGGAGACTCCAAGTACAAATTCTATTCCTTGTTTCTTCTAGCATCTGGCCCCACATTCTTGGGGCTTTTTTGTCCCCTGGGCTTCCCTGGTGGCTCAGAGGTTAGAAGCATCTGCCTGCAATGTGGGAGACCTGGGTTCGATCCCGGGGTTGGGAAGATCTCCTGGAGAAGGAAAGAGCAACCCACTCCAGTATTCTTGCCTGGAGAATCCCATGGACGGAGGGGCCTGGTGGGCTACAGTCCATGGAGTCGCAAAGAGTCGGACACGACTGAGCGACTTCACTTTCACTTTCTATTATCACATCATCTTCTCCCTGTGACTTTGATCCTCCTGCCTGACTCTTATGCAGACCCTTGTGATTATACTGGGTTCACCTATATATTGAATGCAGGGTAATCGCCCCATTTCAAGATTTCTAGTTTAACCATATCTGTAAAGTCCCCTTTACCATGTAAGTAGCATAGAGAGTCCAGGAATTAGGACATGGACAAATTTAGAGGAGAGGAGCATTATTTAGCTGACCAGACCCTCATCTGTTATTGTAATTACCTTGTAATAAGAAGACAGAAAAAGACTGATGCCAACGATATCCACGTGTATATACATTTGAGTGGTGAAGAAAAATTTCCTGGATGCTGAATATTATATGTTTTATTAGCTTCTTCAGTTGAGATGTGTTTTTAAGAAATGGATAAACAATGAAAAAATAAATTGTTTATTAACAAATGAGAAAGGTATGAAATATTTTTCTTTTATTTTGCATTCGAGTCATTTTATATTTGTATATTGAACACCTAATAACTATAGTTATTAGAATAATAGTAGCTATCATTTATTAGTTGTTTTCTATGGGTCAGTTCTTATACAAAATTGCATAAATCATCTCATTATTCTTAATGATCTTATAATCAGGGTATTATTATTTTCCACAATTTACAGATGAAGAAACTAAGACTAGAAGCACTTATAAGAGTTGTCCAGTTATATAGCTAGCAGGTGTGAAAAACAATATTTGAACTCAGTGACTCTAAGGACCTTACTTTGACAGTCATTAGCTTTGTTCCCAGGATTGTGCAAGGCACTAGGCAACAGGGACAAATGAAGTGACCTTTGCTCTAGGCTTCTGGTCTGTGGCAGATTCAGACTAATAGGCAAGAACAAAAGGGTGAAACATGTGCTGTGATGGGGAAGATTAGGATGTAAAAGGAGTGCACGGCAGGCATCTAACTTAAACAAAGATGGAGATTCTTTTTTTTAGGTGAAAGTTGAGGAATGGAGAGTTGGTGGAAGGGCAGGCTGAAGAGCTGTGAAGAGAGGACTATAGACTGAACAGAACAGGCAAATGCCTGGAGGCAAGAGAACGTGGAGAGATTAAGGGATTAAAAGAAATTCATTATGGCTGGATGATAAATGTCAAGGAGAAGACAACAAATGGCTGGGGAGGGAAACATGGGCCAAATTATGCAACACCTTATCAATCATGTTAAGGAGTTTGAACTTCATTAGAACTTCATCAAATGGTCTGTCCCTTTAAAAGTTATAAGAAAATAAATGTCTTGATCAGATTTGCACTTCAGGATGTTATGAAGCGCAGTTTGGATGTGGCAATGCTGGAGACAGTGAGGCCAGCCAATAAGCTCTTGCAGGACTTTAGTTATTATAGAGACGTTGCAAAGTTAATGTGGGTGGGTTATATATAAAGTTAATATTTAAAGTTAATATTTGTATGTTGAAACATATATGGAAATATTGTGAAGAAGGCAAAATTCACATAATATAAAGCACTTGACTTCAAAGAAAGTTCGTATTTGCCTCATGAGTCTCTTTCTTCAACCCCCGCACCACACCTCTTCTCTCCTCCACCCAGCCCCCCACCCTGCATCGTCCCTACCCCAAATATATTCCACTATGTCTAAGGAGTACAGTATTAGACAAAGCTGCCGAGAAGAAGTACACATATTTTGTATGATACAGTAGCCTAGCTATCACCTTAAAGCAGAACACTAGAGAGAAGCTTCTATGAAGGCAGTTTATTTGGGAATGATCTCAAGAAGCCAGAGTGGGGGACAGGAGGATGAAACAGAGAAGGAAAGCTTCATTTTCCTTCCTGAATAAAAATAAGGGAATGTTTCTTCAATTTGGTGGAACTTCTTGAGGTGCTTATAATGAAATGCAGCTCAAGACTTTCCTCTATGGAGATGAAATTGGAAGCACATTTATCATCCATCACCCATTGCTCAATGTAGCAATTCTGTGAGTGAGTGTTAGCAGGCTTCTGGGGCAGCCAAGCCCAGAAGCTCTAGGGCAGACATCAAGCCCAAGGAGAGGCACCAGCAAGCTGCACTTGAAGGAAGGTGGTTGAAACTCACATAGAAGCCATTGCCACAATCACAACTAGAGTCAGGTGTGGCACTGTAATTTGTAATAGCTGCTATCCAAAGTTGTTGTTTTGTTTTGCTGAATAGATATTTGCAAAGTCCTAACCATATCAGTGGAGAAGGAAATGGCAACCCACTCCCGTATTCTTGCCTGGAGAATCCCTTGGACAGAGGAGCCTGGAGGGCAATAGTCCATGGAGTCACAAAGAGTCGAACACAACTGAAGCGATTTAGCACAGCACAGCACAACAGTGTCATAGTTTTTTGTTTGTTTGTTTTGGTTGTTTTATTGGAATATAATTGCTTTACAATGTTGTATTAGTTTCTGCTGTACAATGAGGTAAATCAGCTATATGTATACATATATCCCCTCCTTCTTGGACCTCCCTCCCACTCCATCCCCCATCCCACCCCTCTAGGTCAACACAGAAAAGCAAGCTGAGCATCCTGTGCTATACTGCAGGTTCTCACCAGCTATTTTGTACATGGTAGTATATTTATGTCCAATCTAATTTCTCAAGTCATCCCACCCACCCCTTCCCACTCTATGTTCACTGTCCAACATCTGTGTCTCTATTCCTGCTCTGAACTAGGTTCATCTGTACCATTTTTTTTTTTAGATTCTACATATCTGTGTTAATGTACAATATTTGCTCTTCTCTTTCTGACTTACTTCACTCTGACAGACTCGAGGTCCACCCACATCTCTACAAAAGTATTTTTTCTTGTTGATTTTAACACATGTGTGCTGCCTCTCTCACCCTTTAGGTTGCAAGATCAAATTGTCTGGTTATTTTTAATGCCCATCAGTTTAACCCTACAACACTACTTGCCTCATACTAGGTACTTAAACATTTTTAAATTTAAGTGACCATAAAGTCCTAAACATCTGCATTGTGCAAGGTTGCCTTTTTGAGACAATTGTCTCGACTAGATTTTTTGGGGTTTTGGTACTTTTATTGCTGTGGTTCACCCTGTCTACTGCTTGGAAGATAGTCTAGCTTTAGCAGACTGACCTAAGACCATTGCAAGGGCTGGAAGGTAATTCTATACATGAATCAAAAGAAACCCCAGCCACCATTAAGCATCCTATTCTGCAGAGTTATTCCACATTGGGTGACTCCAAGGTAATCAATTAAATCTTAATCTTTGGAAAATATCCCATCCTTCAAAGGGAGCAAAGGAAAAGGTGCTTCACTCAGCACCATGTTTCCCCCTAATTGATTCTGAATTGCTTTGGTATCTCAGAGCCAGGAACCCTGAAACCAGAGATAGGTGTGCACATGACAAGAAAAGTGGCATTGTGGTAAAATCCCCACTTGTCCTCAAAAAGTCCACCCACAGGTTTGCTACAGATTGATTCTTACAAAGAGAGTTTGTATTCTGTTCCCAGAGATCATTAGAGATCACATTCTAATATTGAGATGCATATCAATTATGGACCAAATGTGCATTCTGGAATTAGAAAGAGGGAAAGAAATAACTTTTGTTTACTGTTTTCTCCTCCCCCTATTGCTCTTTGTATTTGGCCAAGAAGAAATTAAGACCCGTGAAAATGAAGTGACTGCTTGAAGTTACCAGCTATTTTGTGACAGAAACAAAATGAGAGGCATTCTGTATGGTATAGTTCTGTTTTTTCTTTTTCCCAGAGCAATTCAGTAGAGTGTAGGTTACTGATAATGCTAAAGTGGCAGGTTTGATTTTTGTGTATAAGCCATGGATTCTTCCCTCCTTCTACCGACCTTCCTAAAACACATAAACGAGCCTGAAAATGCCTTGAGGGTTAGAAATGTGTCTCTTATCCAGTGCCTGGCACGTTGTAGGATCTCAAAAAATATTTGTTGTAAAATGAATTTCTATGGCTGTGGTATTAGTCATCCTGAAGGAGGATAATAACCTTTTTCCCCCAAATACATTTTTCTCTGCTATCCTGGTTACTTTTTCCTGTCTTTGTTTATAGTCAATCAATATCACTATTAAGGTGCCTCCAGCCTGGTTGTATTCGGGTGTGGAGCCTTGTCTGTTGGACACCCCGACTTACCGCAGAGATACCAAACACCCTTTCAAAATCTATTACTGGGTCAAGCCTCAACTCTGCTGCTTTAAAAATCACTTCTTCAAGGTTTATTTTGATGTTTTCTTTCTCTCCATGTCAGCAGGACAGCTGTGAATTTCTTATTTTCAACAGGACCCTCTTTGAGTAATGGTGACCCAGTAAGAGGGATTTTCACGTACGCTTCCAGAATTTTTCTGTCAGAGGTTTAAGCTTTTTCCCATTAATCTAACTGGAAAGGGGACTCTTCTTTCCTCAGTGTCTGTAATTGTAATTACTGCCTTGATTAATGCCAAGTTCAAAGTCTAGGTCTGGCCATTACAAAGGAGACAAAACTAAACAGAGAATTTAATGCAAGAAAAAAAATTTGCATTTTTTAAAAATATTTTTCTTACTTGAGGATAACCTGCATTGTTAGATGCTGCGGAAGATATATGACAAAGGAATATGTTTAATTAGCTTAATTTTAAAATAACACCCTGGAGTGGTATAACTCTGATTTAGTTTTACCTTATCTTACACGTTGACTCATTCTTTCCCTCCCTGATGCTACTGCTAAGTCACTTCAGTCGTGTCCGACTCTGTGCGACCCCATAGACGGCAGCCCACCAGGCTCCCCCGTCCCTGGGATTCTCCAGGCAAGAACACTGGAGTGGGTTCCCTCCCTGATAGTCTAGGAAATAAAGCAGGTATAGTCCTCTTTGACAAAGATGGAAAGTTAGGCATTCCCAAGTTTGTCACTTCATTGAGAAAATAAGGATTGGGGTGTTTGAGAGGATATAGAGCTAAGGGAAATGTGACAAAAAAAGACCCGTTTGACTGATTCTTTCCCTCCCTGATGCTACTGCTAAGTCACTTCAGTCGTGTCCGACTCTGTGCGACCCCATAGACGGCAGCCCACCAGGCTCCCCCGTCCCTGGGATTCTCCAGGCAAGAACACTGGAGTGGGTTCCTCCCTGATAGTCTAGGAAATAAAGCAGGTATAGTCCTCTTTGACAAAGATGGAAAGTTAGGCATTCCCAAGTTTGTCACTTCATTGAGAAAATAAGGATTGGGGTGTTTGAGAGGATATAGAGCTAAGGGAAATGTGACAAAAAAAGACCCGTGTACCCCAAAAAGTCTAGTTAAGAGGAACCAAGTCCATTCTGGAGGGAGAAACAGTAACATCAAATACAAAGAATGAGACAAGAATATGGAGAGAATATAGTTGTGATCCTAAATATCTCAAAAGTTACATAAGATATAAGTTCAGTTCAGTTCAGTGGCTCAGTCATGTCCGACTCTTTGCGACCCCATGAACCACAGCATGCCAGGCCTCCCTGTCCATCAACAACTCCCAGACCCACCCAAACCCATGTCCACTGAGTCGGTGATACCATGCAGCCATCTCACCCCTGTTGTGCCCTTCTCCTCCTGCCTTCAATCTTTCTGAGCATTAGGGTCTTTTCAAATGAGTCAGCTCTTTGTATCAGGTGGCCAGCATCAGTCCTTCCAATGAACACCCAGGACTGATCTCCTTTAGGATGGATCTCCTTGCAGTCCAAGGGACTCTCAAGAGTCTTCTCCAACACCACACTTCAAAAGCATCAATTCTTTGGCACTCAGCTTTCTTTATAGTCCAACTCTCACATCCATACATGACTACTAGAAAAACCATAGCCTTAACTAGACAGACCTTTGTTGGTAAAGCAATGTCTCTGCTTTTTAATATGCTATCTAGGTTGGTCATAATTTTTCTTCCAAGGAGCAAGAGTCTTTTAAAATTTCATGGCTGCAATCACCATCCACAGTGATTTGGGAGCCCAGAAAAATAAAGTCTGACACTGTTTCCACTGTTTCCTCATCTATTTCCCATGAAGTGATGGGACTGGATACCATGATCTTCGTTTTCTGAATGTTGAGCTTTAAGCCAACTTTTTCACACTCCTCTTTCACTTTCATCAAGAGGCCCTTTAGTTATTCTTCACTTTCTCGATAAGGGTGGTGTCATCTGCATATCTGAGGTTATTGATATTTCTCCTAGCAATCTTGATTCCAACTTGTGCTTCCTCCAACCCAGCATTTCTCATGATGTACTCTGCATATAAGTTAAATAAGCAGGGTGACAATATACAGCCTTGATGAATTCCTTTTCCTATTTGGAACCAGTCTGTTGTTCCATGTCCAGTTCTAACTGTTGGCTTCTGACTTGCATACAGGTTTCTCAAGGGGCAGGTCAGGTGCTCTGTTATTCCCATCTCTTTCAGAATTTTCCACAGTGTATTGTGATCCACAGAGCAAAAAACAAAAAGGTTATTATGACTCAGCCATTATAATGAGTTGGTACCAAAGGACAGCATTAGTTGACAACAGCAATGTCATATTTATATATTCAGTGAACAGGTAGCTTCCTTGTAAATATTTTTCAATTTACTTCAATGGAGAAAATCTAGAAGCAATTGCCAGTGAATAACAAATGGCACTATTTAAATTGTTGAACAAGTCTTCATTGAGAAACTACCATGAGTAAACACTGGGTTACAAACTGTGCTGGTTCAAAGATGAGATGGAAATGGTCACTGCCCTTGAGAACCTATAACCATAAAGAGAGAAAAGTAGAAGCTAAGTATCACATATGACTACTATTGAGCACTCTACTAAGAAGCATTGTTTTAAGGTCTTTATATTAAGTATTGTGTGGAGGGATATTAAAAGAGATCAGTGGAGTAGGAGGGACTTTGTAAGTATGTGTGGTGATACATATTAACTAGACTTCTTGTGGTGATTATTTTGTGATGTATACAAATCCGTTCCTTTCAGTCGCTCAGTCGTGTCTGACTCTTTGCGACCCCATGAATCGCAGCACGCCAGGCCTCCCTGTCCATCACCAATTCCCGGAGTTCACTCAGACTCACGTCCATTGAGTCCGTGATGCCATCCAGCCATCTCATCCTCTGTCGTCCCCTTCTCCTCCTGCCCCCAATCCCTCCCAGCATCAGGGTCTTTTCCAATGAGTAACTCTTCACATGAGGTGGCCAAAGTACTGGAGCTTCAGTTTTAGCATCATTCCTTCCAAAGAAATCCCAGGGTTGATCTCCTTCAGAATGGACTGGTTGGATCTCCTTGCAATACAAGGGGCTCTCAAGAGTCTTCTCCAACACCACACTTCAAAAGCATCAATTTTTCGGCGCTCAGCCTTCTTCACAGTCCAACTCTCACATCCATACATGACCACAGGAAAAACCATAGCCTTGACTAGACGGATCTTAGTCGGCAAAGTAATGTCTCTGCTTTTGAATGTGCTATCTAAGTTGGTCATAACTTTTCTTCCAAGGAGTAAGCATCTTTTAATTTCATGGCTGCAGTCACCATCTGCAGTGATTTTGGAACCCAAAAAAATAAAGTCTGACACTGTTTCTACTGTTTCCCATCTATTTCCCATTAAGTGATGGGACCAGATGCCATGATCTTCGTTTTCTGAATGTTGAGCTTTAAGCCAACTTTTTCACTCTCCTCTTTCACTTTCATCAAGAGGCTTTTTAGCTCCTCTTCACCTTCTGCCATAAGGGTGGTGTCATCTGCATATCTGAGGTTATTGATATTTCTCCCGGCAATCTTGATTCCAGCTTGTGTTTCTTCCAATCCAGCGTTTCTCATGATGTACTCTGCATATAAGTTAAATAAGCAGGGTGACAAGATACAGCCTTGACGTACTCCTTTTCCTATTTGGAACCAGTCTGTTGTTCCATGTCCAGTTCTAACTGTTGCTTCCTGACCTGCATACAGATTTCTCAAGAGGCAGGTTAGGTGGTCTGGTATTCCCATCTCTTTCAGAATTTTCCACAGTTTATGGTGATCCACACAGTCAAAGGCTTTGGCTTTGTATGTATACAAATATTAAATTACTATTTATACTAATTATATGTCCATTACACCTCAGTTAATTAAAAAAAAAAAAAAAACGCATTAGTGGAGACCATAACTGCCTAGGTGATTAGGCGATAAGGTATAGGCTTGAAAGTGTGGGTTGAATATTCAAGATGGAAAGGATGCATTAAAGTATTGCACCAGGAAAGCAAGGAAGGAAAATATTCTAAGGCACCTAGAGGAATAAAATGAGTGTCAGTTGTGACTGGTGAAGAGATATATTTTAGGGACCAGGGGTTAATGCATCAACTTCAGTACAGGAAGGAGAGTTTGGTTTTTATGAACCACTGAAGCTTGTTGACTGCAGATTTCATATGATAAAAATAGGTTGATTTAGGAAACGAAGAGTAGCAGTAGCTGAGGGAATATCAGTTAAATAGCCATGACAATAGCTGAGGCTTCCCCTGCCCCCAGACAACCATGGACTATGTAAGGAAAAAGAAAGGAGGGGTTCCAGAAGACAGTCCCTGTGTAGTGTAAGTTGTAAATAACCCAGTTCCTCATCTCTGATAAAGGCCTTATTGTGATGCATTTTATTGCAACAAATGACATCCATGGAGATGCTCCAAGCATAACTGAGGAGGCACTTTGGCCATTAGAGGGAACTAAATTATTCTTCTAGGGTTCAAATACACTTCCCTAAGGATAAACTGTGATCTAAGCTGTGAAACCAGTTACATACAAAATTCACAGGTTTCTGACCAGAATACACATAGAAATCATTCTTCAAGATGAAGAGAAGCACGTGTTCTGGAACAAATAAAGGACTCATTATGTTGAGGTAGTATTTTGAAATGTTTGGATGTGATTCATATCTTAGTAAAATCTCAATGTCTGATAAATAAGGCTAAGAGAACATTGCTGTGAAGGGAGGGGTGTTTCTAAACTCATATAGATTGAAGAGTACTGTGAAGTTTTGGTTTCTACAGTGGAATTTTATTTTTTTTTCTTTATTCTCTTCCTTCTTCTTCTCCCAGTAACCCCAAAAGGGGCAATCTTCCTTCCTCATGCAAGGGAACAGAGAGAAAGAACAGTAGACATAGAGGGTAGCTACAAATATACCTAACTCAAGACAACATCTGTAGGCAACTTGTTGTGTGAGTGTTCCCATTTCTCAGGATCTGATTTCCTCTGTCAATTATGCTAATCTGTAGAGCAGATAATACCATAATTAAAAGCAACCATGTGGTTAAAACAGCTTATATATGCCAGACCAAGCACTTGGCAGATCTACAGTCTTTGATAACCATTATAACATAATTTCTTCTTTATCCATTTGTCTGTTGATGGATGCTTGGGTGACTTCCATGTATTCTTGGCTATTGTAAATGGTGCTCCTGTGCATTGGGGTGCATGTATCTTTTTAAATTAATATTTGCATTTTTTCCAGATATATACCCCAGGAGTGGAATTGCTAAATCATATGGTAGTTCTATTTTTAATGTTTTGAGGAACCTCCATGTTTTCTGTAGTGACTGCACCAATTTCCACTCCTACCTATAGTGGAGGAAGACTGTTTTTTTTTCCCATATCTTCTTCATTTGTTAGATTTTTTTGATGATGGCTAGTTTGACAGGTGTGAGGTAATATATCATTGTAGTTTTATTTGCATTCAGCAATGTTGAACATCTTTTCATATGCTTATTGGCCACCTGTATGTCTTCTTTGGAAAAATGTCTATTTGAATCTTCTGCCCTAATGATAAAAGACATAGAGAGTGCTGAATGACATCCTTAATAATACACATACTGCTACTGCTAAGTCATGTCCGAGTATTAAATTAAAATGTAGGCATGTGATCAAGAATTACATATATTTTAAGAAAAACAATATACTGGAAAAAAACAAGAAGAAGAACTAAAAATATAAGAAAATATGATTCATAATCTAATCCAGGAGAGAGTTTAGAAGGAGTATAATTAGTACCCTCAGAGGAATCTGAGATAAAGAAACATGATATATATATATAATATATAATTGCATATTATTATATATTATATATAATAAAATTCATGTTATATAATTATATATTAGTATATACACTATATAAATTAATAATATAAAATAGCATGTTATTTTAATATAGTGCATCATTACTTATAATAAAAATTATGTGTAATATATTACTCAGCCTTAAAGAAGGAAGAAATATTACATTTGCAACAACATGGATGGACCTAGAAGACATTATTGCTAGGTAAAATGTCACAGAGAGATAACTTCTGCATGATTTTATTTATATGAGATATCTAAAAACAGTTAAACTTATAGAAGCAGAAAATAGAATGGTAGTTGCCAAGGGCTGACAGGGAAATTGAAAGTTTTCAATGGGCATAAAGTTATACTAGATAAATAAATTCTAGAGGGCTTCAGTACAACATGGTGCCTGAAGTTGACAATATTGTATTGGGCACTTAAAAACATCTTAAGAGGGTAGATCCCACGTTGAGTAGATCCCACTACACATTCAATAAAAAGGCAAAGGGACAAAGAAAAAACTCCACAAGGTGTTGGATATGTTTACTGCCTTGATTATGATGATGGTGTCACAGATGTATGCATATGTCCAGACTCATCAAATTGTATACATTAGATGTATACAGATTTTTTGTATATCAGATATACCTCAGAGCTGTGAAAAAATAAAGACATCGACTCTTATAGGTTACACTATGTATATGTTGTGTAGCATCTTAGTCATAAGCGATAATTAAATGTTTGTTCCTTGAATATGAGCAGTTCTTACCAAGTTTTCAGCTGCTGCTGTGATCGGGTAGTATCCTTTCCTGTCTTGTTTTTCCATCTGTGACTCTGTGCTTACCTCACTGCTTCTTTCTGGCTCTCTCAATGAAATGGCACCTAAAGAAAAAATTACTTCTTTTGTCTGTTGCTGGCTTTTTCACAGTGGGGCTCTTGATTTGAACAAACCTGAAGATGTCAGGCTGTATAAGCACTCAGGGAAAGTCATGTTCACAAAGGTTCCTGCTCTAGAAAATTATACACTACTTTCAAAATGCTTTGCCACATTAAAAAGTATAATTACACCCTTCTTTTTAATGGCTGACATGACATATGTTTACACGTGTTTTAGCTGACTTATGACAATACACAGTTGTGTGTTATACATTTGGTGGCAACATCTAAAATTTCATGGGAAAACATCTGAAGCTGTCTGTTTTGACCCTGTGTTTTAGAGTAAAAACTGGAACTTACAAGCTCCAGAATACTTTTTAATCTTTGTATAATCAGTTAATTATCACTTTGCCTTGTTGCCTGCAAGAATTATTTGCTCAACCACACTCACCATGTTACAGGCTTTCTTGTTTTTCTGTGGTTGTTTCCATTTTAGTTGGGGTTTCTAAAACAGTACAGTCCCAGAGAACTTACTATAATGATAAAAATGTTCTATATCTGCATTGCTCAATATGGTAACCATTAGCCACATGTGTACAGGAAAATTGGCTACTGCAAATGAGGAATTGAAATTTTAATTTTATTTTATGTGAATTAAATTTAAATAGGCATATGAGACAAGTAGTGCTGTTCCACAGAAATATATTGTGGGCCACACATGAGGTTTTTAATTTTCTAATAGCCACATTTTTTTAAAAAGCTAAAAAGAAAGCAAAATTAAATTTTAAAAATATGTTTTATTTAACCCAATAAATCCCAAAAAGTATCATTTTAACCTAGTCAAATTCATAGAAAAAGTAAAATTGTGGCTGCTAAGGGCTTTATCAGAAGAAGGGAATGGGGAGTTATCTTTTAATGGATGCAGAGTTTCAATTTTACAAATTAATTAGTCCTATAAATGGATGAGGATCTTCCCAGGTAGTGAAAGTGGTAAAGAACCCACCTGCCAGTGCAGGAGACGTAAGAGACACAGATTTGATCCCTGAGTTGGGAAGATCCTCAGGAGAGGGCATACCAACCCACTCCAGTATTCTTGTCTAGAGAATCCCACAGAGAGAGGAGCCTGGCAGGCTACAGTCCATGGGATCACAAAGAGTCGAACATGACTGAAGTGACTGAGCATGCCCACAGGCAATAATCGATGATGGTAATGGTTGTACAACAGTGTAAATGGACATATTGCCTTTAAAACAGTGAGAATGGTAAATTTTTTGTTATGTATATTTTTTCACAATTTTAAAAAATGAAAATAAATTATCTAATAAAAATATTTTTAAAGTCTCCTGATTGTAAGCAAATCCTTTACCATCTGAGCCACCAGGGAAGCCCAAGAATACTGGAGTGGGAAGGCTATCCCTTCTCCAGGGGGTACTACCCAACCCAGGAATTGAATCAGGGTCTCCTACATTGCAAGGTGGATTCTTTACTAGTTGAGCTACCAGGGAAGTCCAATTATCCAATAAAAATACTGTTGAAGTCATAATTTCTTTTCTTTCTTACTAAGTATCTAAATATTTAAAATCTGTTATTTAATTTTTACTTATAGTATATCAGACTAACTTAATAGCTAGTTAGTCTTCATACTACTTAGTAGCTACAAGTTAGCCGGCTAGTGGCTGTTATAAAGGGTAGAATTGTTACAGAGAAATAAAACAATCAGAAACATTATTCATTAACTTCCTGCTCTTCCTACACTCCAATTGGGACCCAATCATTTTTAACCTATAGAATTATTAATCTATAGAATATATATCCATTAACTACAAAAACATAGCATTCTGGGAGGAGATGTTGATAGCAGTGAAGCTATATGTGTGTGTGTGTGTGTGTGTGTATGATTGGGGCAGAAAGTATATGAGGACCTGCTGTGCAACATTTTTATGAACCTAAAACTGCTCTCAAAGGTGTTTTGTTTTGTTTTGTTTTTTAAAAAAAAAAGGGGGGGGGGAGAATGAAGAGGGAAGTTTTGATGCATGGATGAATCTTGAAGACATTAGGCTAAATGAAGAAAGCCAGTCACAAAAAGACAAATATTGTGTGAGTCCACTTATATAAGGTAGCTACAGTGCTCAGATTCATGGAGACAGGAAATAGAATGGTAGCTTCTAGCAGCTTAAAGGAGAAGAGTTGGGGAGTTATACTTTAATGAGGATGGAATTTTCAGTTTGGGAAGATGAAATTCTGGAGATGAATGATGATGATGTTTAAATAACAATGTAAAATGTACTTAATACCACTGAACTATACACTAAAAATGGTTAAGATGGCAAAATCTTATGTATGCTTTACCAGAGTAAAAAAAAAAAAAGTTTAAAAGGGAAAAGCTCATTCCTGTTCATCTTCCCCCAAGAGTACATCACCAGCCTACTTTAATCTTGACCAGCCAGCAAAGTATTCACTCTTGATTCNCTCCTTGCAGTCCAAGGGACTCTCAAGAGTCTTCTCCAACACCACAGTTCAAAAGCATCAATTCTTCGCGGTCAGCCTTGAGGCTGCAGTTAGGGTTAATTCTGAATTCCAAAATAGTTACTTAGTTAATTGAATAGGTTGAAGATGGCACTTAACAATCAACTGCTTTAACTTGTTCTGGAGTGTTTTAAAGCCAAGAGGATTTAGAAGAAGGAAAACGGCTTAGGATAAGAGCCCAGAGGGCTAACTGCTCCTGCCTGGTGCAGACTTTGCTTTTTTTTTTTTTTTCTTTCTTAAACTTTTTATTTCATATTGGAGTATAGCTGATTAACAATGTTGTGATAGTTTTAGGAGAACAACAAAGGGATTCAGCCATATATATATCTGGTCCATTCTCAGGAGACTGTCAGAGTAGGGGAACAGCTTTTATCCTAAAACACTGTAAATGCATATGAAACAACCCAAAGTCTGTTGTGTCCTCAAGGCAGAATAAGTCTTGGTGAATTAGGGTTGAAGGTAGAGGTCATTTGAAAGAGAAACTATTTAGTGATTTAGATAAGCTGCAAACAATAATAAAGCATGTTAATGAAAAGTTATCTTCATTTAAAATAATCAAGATTGATAGAAATTCGGTCAAAGCATTTCAAACCCTTTGTACTAAAATGGTGTCATTAACTCTACTCCAGTGGATTGTTTCAGCAGTAGGTAGACCCTATCATTTTCTCATAGTATTTTATATCTTAATTGTGTGTGTGTGTTTTGTTCAAGTTAGAAGAAACCCTACACTTTCAGAAGAGGTATGAGTACTGTGAAAGAGAAAAAAAGGGATGGTACCATCATGATACTGTGCTGTCGCGGAAAGTTTCCTCTCTCATGAATTATCTGGAGAAAACATTTTGAGAAACTGTAAGGTATCAGCTTTAAAAATTTGTTTTTAATTTTTAAATTTTTACTGAAGTGTAGTTGATTATCAATACTGTGTTTCAGATGTACAGCAAAGTGATTCTGTTACACATATATGGTATATATCTACTGCTTGCTTACTTGCTAAGTTGCTTCAGTCGTGTTTGACTCTGTGATGCTATGGACTGTAGATGGCCAGGCTTCTTTGTCCATGAGATTCTCCAGGCAAGACTACTGGAGTGGGTTGCCATGCCCTCCTCCAGGGGACCGTCCCGACCCAGGGATCAAACCCAAGTCTCTTACTTCTCTTGCACTGGTAGGCAGTTTCTTTAACTGAGAAGCCTGTATGCATCTATATTCTTTTTAAAGTTTGTTTCCATTATAGTTTATTACAGGATACTGAATGTAGTTCCCTATGTGTACAGTAGAACTTTATCAGTTTTATATATAGTGTGGAGATACACACACACACACACACACACACATTGCTGCTGCTGCTGCTAAGTCAAGTCAGTCGTGTCCGATTCTGTGCGACCCCATAGGCGGCAGCCCACCTGGCTCCCCTTTCCCTGGGATTCCTCAGGCAAGAACACTGGAGTGGGTTGCCGTTTCCTTCTCCAATGCATGAAAGTGAAAAGTGAAAGTGAAGTCGCTCAGTCGTGTCCAACTCTTAGCGACCCCATGGACTGCAGCCCACCAGGCTCCTCTGTCCATGGGATTTTCCAGGCAAGAGTACTGGAGTGGGGTGTCACTGCCTTCTCCGATCTGGGACACAGTAAACCTGACTCAGGTTTTCTCAATTATACCAGTGAAGTTGGACATCCCATCTTTTTTTTTTTTTTTTTTTAACATGGTCTTCTAACGTGGTCCTACAGTTTAGAATTCCTTCTGCATACAAATATGCAAGGTTGTACTCTATGAACAAACAACCCTAAATGTTCTCATCTTCTTACAAAAGTCTCTTTGTCATTCTCTGTACACGCTCATCATGGGCTTGCCTGGGCACCTGCCTGCTTCACACCACCAGGCTCCTCTGTCCATGGGATTTTCCAGGCAAGAGTACTGGAGTGGGGTGTCACTGCCTTCTCCAATCTGGGACACAGTAAACCTGACTCAGGTTTTCTCAATTATACCAGTGAAGTTGGACATCCCATCTTTTTTTTTTTTTTTAACATGGTCTTCTAACGTGGTCCTACAGTTTAGAATTCCTTCTGCATACAAATATGCAAGGTTGTACTCTATGAACAAACAACCCTAAATGTTCTCATCTTCTTACAAAAGTCTCTTTGTCATTCTCTGTACACGCTCATCATGGGCTTGCCTGGGCACCTGCCTGCTTCACCTCACATATATAGTGTGGATCTGTTAATCCCATACTTCCAGTTTATCCCTCCTCCTTTTCCTTTGGTAACCATAAGTCATCAACTTTAGAATGAGAGAATATTTGAAAAAATTGTAGTGAATATATATAATCATTAGTTCCCTCACCAAATACCCCTGGCTCCCTGCTAAGCTAGCACAGGGTTACACTTGCTAGTCCCTTGTGTTTGGGTAACCAAGTGATGAGTCTGAACAGCGATTTATGAGTAAAAATGGTTCTTGTGTCACTTCTTTCCCTGAGTACTTAGTTGGCAGTGTGGCCTACTTCAGAACTTTCTCACCTTGCTCTGGCCACGAACATATTTTGAGGTGGTAGGTACTCCATCAGCCCAGATCCAGTATTAGGAGATGTGAAGCAGGCAGGGGCCCAGGCCACCCATGATGACTGTGTGTCAGTCAGTTCAGTTCAGTCGCTCAGTCATGTCTGACTCTTTGCAATCCCATGAATCACAGCACACCAGGCCTCCCTGTCCATCACCAGCTCCCGGAGTTCACCCAAACTCCTGTCCATCGAGTTGGTGATGCCATCCAGCCATCTCATCCTCTGCCATCCCCTTCTCCTCCTGCCTCCAATCCCTCCCAGCATCAGAGTCTTTTCCAAAGAGTCAACTCTTTGCATGAGGTGGCCAATGTATTGGAGTTTCAGCTTCAGCATCATTCCTTCCAAAGAAATCCCAGGCAGGGCTGCTGTTCAGAATGGACTGGCTGGATCTCCTTGCATCCAAGGGACTCTCAAGAGTAGTGAATGAGAAAGAGACTTTTGTAAGAAGAAGAGAACATTTAGGGTTGTTTGTTCATAGAGTACAACCTTGCATATTTGGATGCAGAAGGAATTCTAAACTGTAGGATCAAGTTAGAAGACCACGTGAAAAAAAAAAAAAAAAAAATGGGATGTCCAACTTCACTGGTATAATTGAGAGAACCCGAGTCATGTTTACTGTGTCCCAGGAGGCAATATAACCTCAAGAATAAGGGCAGCCAGGTTCTCTAGGAGGGTGAGCCACTATTTGCCCAGCTATGAAATGAGTACCATCTTAGTCCTCACCTCCTGAAGTTGTGATGATTAAATAACATAATTCATTTGAAGTGCTGCATACAGTGCCACATGATAAACTGCAGGAAGCTTCTGTTTATATTATTTTTTTATTGTTATAGGTGTAAGGACCTTGAATTCTTCTGGTCATTTGAGGAATCACTTTGATTATATCTCAGGTAGTTGTCTTGCTTATCCTTGAAGTCTCTAGTAACAGGGAACTTGCTGCTTTCTGAAGGAGGCAGAAACTTCTCTTGGAAAGGGTAGCTTCCCATAGCTTCTACCTATTGGTTCTCATCTTGGCCCTATGGGACACTCAGGGCAAATCTAATCTTCCTTCCACAGAATAGTGCCAGTTCCTTTAATCACCCTTTATTTTTAAAATACATTTTTTGAAATTAATTTTTTTTGGAATGTATTTGCTCTACAATGTATCAGCTTGTTGTTGTTGCTGTTGTTGTTATTCAGTCACTAAGTCATATCCAGTGCTTTGTGACCCCAAGCACAGCAACACGCCAGGCTTCCCTGTCTTTCACTATCTCCTGGAGTTGCTCAAACTCATGTCCATTGATTCAGTGATGCCATCCAACCATCATAATTCTCTGTTGCCTTCAGTTCAGTTCAGTCACTCAGTCGTGTCTGACTCTTGGCAACTCCATGGACTGCAGCATACCAAGCTTCCCTGTTCATCACCAATGCTTGGAGCTTATCAAACTCATTTCCACCAAGTCAGTGATGCCATCCAACCATCTCATCCTCTGTCATCACCTTCAATCCTGCGTTCAATCTTTCCCAGCATCAGGGTCTTTCAGATGAGTCAGTTCTTTGCATCAGGTGGCCAAAGTACTAGAGTTTCAGCTTCAGCATCAGTCCTTCCAATGAATATTCAGGGTTGATTTCCTTTAGGATAGACTGGTTGGATCTCCTTGCAGTCCAAGGAACTCTCAAGAGTCTTCTCCAACACCACAGTTCAAAAGCATCAATTCTTTGTCACTCAGCTTTCTTTATAGTCCAATTCTCACATACATACATGACTACTGGAAAAACAATAGCTTTGACAGAATGGACCTTTGTTGGCAAAGTAATGTCTCTGCTTTTTAATATGCTGTCTAGGTTGGTCATAACTTTTCTTCCAAGGAGCAAACATCTTTAAATTTCATGGCTGCAGTCACCATCTGCAGTGATTTTGGAGCCCAAGAAAATAAAAGTCTCTCACTGTTTCCATTATTTCTCCATCTATTTGCCATGAAGTGATGGGATCAGATGCCATGATCTTAGTATTTTGAATGTTGAGTTTTAAGCCAGCTTTTTCACTCTCCTCTTTCACTTTCATTAAGGAGCTCTTTAGTTCCTCTTCATTTCTGCCGTAAGGGTGGTGTCATCTGCATATTTTGGGTTATTGATATATTTCCCAGCAATCTTGATTTCAGTTTGTGCTTCATCCAGCCTGGCATTTTGCATGATGTACTCTGGATAGAAGTTAAATAAGCAAGGTGAAAATATACAGACTTGATGTACTCCTTTCCCGACTTGGAACCAGTCTGTTGTTCCATGTTCAGTTCTAACTGTTGCTTCTTGACCTGAGTACCGATTTCTCATGAGACAGGTAAGGTGGTCTGGTATTCCCATCTTTTGAAGAATTTTCCACAGTTTCTTGTGATCCACACAGTCAAAGGCTTTGGTATAGTCAATGAAACAGAAGTAGATGTTTTTCTAGAATTCTCTTGCTTTCGGTGATCCAGTGGATGCTGGCAATTTGATCTCTGGTTCTCCTGCCTTTTCAAGTCCAGCTTGAACATCTGGAATTTCTCAGTTCATATACTATTGAAGCCTGGCTTGGAGAATTTTGAGCATTACTTTGCTAGCATGTGAGATGAGTGCAACTGTGTGGTAGTTTGAATATTCTTTCATATTGACTTTCTTTGGGATTGGATGAAAACTGACCTTTTCCAGTCCTGTGGCCACTGTTGAGTTTTCCAAATTTGCAGGTATATTGAATGCATCACTTTAACAGCATCATCTATTAGGATTTAAAATAGCTCAACTATTCCTGTTGCCTTACATATTGACTTTCTTTGGGATTGGATGAAAACTGACCTTTTCCAGTCCTGTGGCCACTGTTGAGTTTTCCAAATTTGCAGGTATATTGAATGCATCACTTTAACAGCATCATCTATTAGGATTTAAAATAGCTCAACTATTCCTGTTGCCTTATGTGACCCCAACAGCAAAGTGAATTAGCTATATGTATACATATACCTAGGCTTCCCAGGTGGCTCTGTGGTAAAGAACCCACCTGCCAAGCAAGAGACCTGGGGTTCAATACCTGGACCAAGAAGATCCCCTGGAGAAGGAAATGGCAACCCACTCCAGTATTCTTGCCTGGGAAATCACATGACAGAGGAACTTGGCCAGCTATAGTCCATGGGGTCACGAAAAGTGTTGACGTGACTTAGCGACTAAACAACAGCGATACATATATCCTCTCTCTTTTGGATTTCCTTCTTGTTTAGTCACCACAAAGCAGTGGAGTTCCCTGCTATCCAGTGGTAATAGCAGTTCAGTAGCTAAATCATGTCCAGCACTTGTGACCGCATGGACTGTAGCCTGTCAGGCTCCTCTGTCCAAGGGATTTCCCAGGCAAGAATACTAGAGTGGGTTGCCGTTTCCTTCTCCAGAAGATCTTCCCTACCTAGGGATTGAACCTGGGCCCCCAGCATTGCAGTTGTATTCTTTACCATCTGAGCCACCAGGGAAGTCCATGCTACACAGTAGCTTCTCATTGGTCAGTGTTTAGTGATGAACCTTCCAGATGCCTTTACTTCTTCAGATGCACTTTGATGACCTACACACAAGACATCTGAGCGAGGAACAGCCCTGCCTGTTAGTAGCCAAGCTAGCACTTAGTGAGTGCTTACTGCCTGCCAGGCTGTGTCCTCCCCACAACTCTATGAGGTCCTTTTTATGATTATCTCTCTTTTATATTGAAGAAACTGAGAAAAAGTAAAAGTACATCATTTTACCTATTCACAGGGCTGTTGACTACATAAGAAACAATTTGTATTTATAGTTATAACTGGCAATCACAGAAGAAACTGTAAAAATAAAAAATATGTTAAATAAGACTCCCTAGTTGATGGCAATTTGTGAAAGAAAATATGAAAATAATGATATATCAATTTAATCAGATAAGCCAATAATATAAGAAATGTGTATTATTATCAGGCATATTGGTAACTTCTTGGATTATTCTAAGCAGCAAAGAAAGAACATTCTCCTCCAAAAAGAATATAGCCACCTTGTGATGTCATTTTAATTAAGGCAGTGTGTATTTCTAACATAATGTGTGAAAATAGAAAACTGACTGAAATATAAACCTAACTTTCCATGAGCAAGTGGTGTGTAAATCAAATAAATAAATTCACTGAAGAGAATTTAAGCTCAAGAGAATGTAATAAATGCTATATCTTCATTGAAGCTTTTTATGTTGTTACTAAAAAATGTGAACTAAATATTAAAAAAGAAATTGACCAAGTTCTCAAGAGGCATTATAATTCCTATGGGAAATAACTGACCAGACAGAAGCAGGCTTGCATATTGTGAAGATAATTCACATGGTTTGCTAATAAAATGCAGGAGACAGATTAAATTCTTAACCGACTATAGCCAATATAAAGTTATAATAGAAACCATGAAATAGAGTCCTCTTAAAATCCTTCAAATACCCAAGGCCAACTTCATAAAACAAGCAAAAAAAAAAAAAAAAGTTAAAATCAGGGGACTCTGAGTTGGCTAAGTTATTTTAGAGTCAATTTTTCTACATTAAAGAATTAAAAACAAATGCACACTACTATATATAAAATAGATAGCTATTAAGGACCTACTGTGTAGCATCAGTTCAGTTCAGTCTCTCAGTTGTATCCAACTCTTTGCGACCTCATGAATCGCAGCACGCCAGGCCTCCCTGTCCATCACCAACTCCCAGAGTTCACTCAGACTCATGTCCATCGAGTCAGTGATGCCATCCAGCCATCACATCCTCTGTTGTCCCCTTCTCCTCCTGCCCCCAATCCCTCCCAGCATCAGAGTCTTTTCCAATGAGTCAACTTTTTGCATGAGGTGGGCAAAGTACTGGAGTTTCAGCTTTAGCATCATTCCTTCCAAAGAACACCCAGGACTGATCTCCTTTAGAATGGACTGATTGGATCTCCTTGCAGTCCAAGGGACTCTCAAGAGTCTTCTCCAACACCACAGTTCAAAAGCATCAATTCTTTGGTGCTCAGCTTTCTTCACAGTCCAACTCTCACATCCATACATGACTACAGGAAAAACCATAGCCTTGACTAGACAGATCTTTGTTGGCAAAGTAATGTCTCTGCTTTTGAATATTCTATCTAGGTTGGTCATAACTTTTCTTCCAAGGAGTAAGCGTCTTTTAATTTCATGGCTGCAGTCACCATCTACAGTGATTTTGGAGCCCCCCTAAATAAAGTCTGACACTGTTTCCCCTGTTTCCCCATCTATTTCCCATGAAGGGATGGGACCAGATGCCATGATCTTCATTTTCTGAATGTTGAGCTTTAAGCCAACTTTTTCACTCTCCTCTTTCACTTTCATCAAGAGGCTTTTGAGTTCCTCTTCACTTTCAGTCATAAGGGTGGTGTCATCTACACATCTGAGGTTATTGATGTTTGTCCCAGCAATCTTGATTCCAGCTTGTGTTTCTTCCAGCCCAGCGTTTCTCATGATGTACTCTGCATAGAAGTTAAATAAGCGAGGTGACAATATACAACCTTAATGTACTCCTTTTCCTATTCAGAACCAGTCTGTTGTTCCATGTCCAGTTCTAACTGTCATTTCCTGACCTGCATACAGGTTTCTCAAGAGGCAGGTCAGGTGGTCTGGTATTCCCATCTCTTTCAGAATTTTCCACAGTTTATTGTGATCCACACAGTTAAAGGCTTTGGCATCGTTAATAAGGCAGAAATAGATGTTTTTCTGGAACTCTCTTGCTTTTTCGATGATCCAGTGGATGTTGGCAGTTTGATCTCTGGTTCCTCTGCCTTTTCTTTTTTTTTTTAAATTTTATGTTTATTTTATTTTATTTTACATTACTGTATTGGTTTTGCCATAAATTGACATGAATCCATCTCGGGTGTACATGAGTTCCCAATCCTGAACCTCCCTCTCCTCCCACCCCATATCAACTCTCTGGATCATCCAGGTGCACCAGTCCCAAGCATCCTGTATCCTGTGTCGAACATAGACTGTCCTCTGCCTTTTCTAAAACCAGCTTGAACATCTGGAAGTTCATGGTTCACGTATTTCTGAAGCCTGGCTTGCAGAATTTTGAACATTACTTTACTAGCGTGTGAGATAGGGAACTCTATACTCAGTAAAGAATCAAAAAAAGAGTGGATATATGTATATGAGTAACTGATTTACTTTATTGGACAGCAGAAACTAAGATAACATTGTAAATCAACTCTAGTCCAATACAAATTTTAAAAGTTCAAAAAGAGGATGTTAAAAAACAATGTACAAATAATGACAAATAATGCCTTGTCAAAAGGCATAATGAAAAAGAATGTGAAAAAATACATATGTATATACACACACACACACACACACACACATACACATACACAACTGAATCACTTGGCTTCACACCAAAAAGGAACACAGCATTGTAAATCAACTATACTTGAATTAAAAAAAAATTAAATGCAAAAATTTAAAACAAATGTCCAAGGAAAAGTCAACAACCACCTATATGTGCAGAAAAGAAGCAAAAAGAATTGTGCTTCAGTACACTGCAGGCGTTCACTGGAGTTGAGCATGCCCAGTTTCCTCCCCAATACTATTACAGCATAAATGGGAAGTGAACTTGTCCATTGAGATAGGAAGAATTCCTCCTCTGCATACAGTATCATCATAGATGGTGATACCATTACTCAGAACCGGATCAATTCAAGTGACCTTAAAATGAAGTAGGACTTATTCCAGTTTAATGAATTTAAACTGTTCTAATTTGGGGTTTGATGTCAATAGCTGACCTGGACATGGACTGTTTTATGCTGGGCTTTCCAAAGCAGAGCCTGGGACATGGACTCAGATGCCACGATTTGTTGATGGGATGCTTTTCTGGAAGAAACTCTAGAGGAGGTGGTGAGGGAAGGGAGAAGACCTGAGCAAAGAGGGGGTTTCAGGTAAATTTTAATCTTGGCTAAATGTCGGGTAAATTCTAGCCTGGCTAGGGGTTGACTCACAGTGGGAATGAAAAGAGAGATTATGTGGGTATAAACCACAACTCAGATCCCACCACATTTTGAGTGGTCATCCAAGGATGCCAGTCATCGACTGTGGACTGTGTGTGTGTGTGTATGTGAGAAATTGTGTGTATGCGTATGTCCCTGTAGGGTATTGGAGGAAGGGCATGTGGGAACTTCCTTGGTGAGGTGGCTCCTATCTACCCTGGTCCAGTAAGGATAGATAGGGCATGAGCATAGCCTTTGCCACAGATACGTTGTAAAATAATATGTGTATTATCTGGCTGCCCTGGATCTTAGTTGTAGCACTCAGGATCTTCATTGCATCATGTGGGATCTTTTACTGTGGTGCATGGACTGTCTAGTTGTGGCTCTGCGGGGCTCAGTAGTTGCTACATGTAGGTTTAGTAGTTCTGTGGCATGGGGGATCTTAGTTCCTTGACCAGGGATTGAACCCATGTTCCCTGCATTGCAAGGCAGATTCTCAACCATTGGGCCACCAGGGAAGTCTCCGCCTATACATTTGCATTTTAGTTTTACCAACTTGCAATGATCTGCAGAAATACCTTTCCCATATATCTTGCTTGAGAGAGAAGGAAAGCAGCTAGAATTTTCAACCTAAAAGTGATACTGGTGTCTCATGTACATTTGTAGAAAGCTGTGGATTTGGATGCCGTGGGAAAAGTCTTCATTTAGATTTCTGGTTTGATAATTCCCTGTGACTTGCTTTGAGTTTTCTATTGCCGTTTAAAGACCTCCCACTTTGATGCCTCATTTCTTTCCCTGTTGCTTGGTGAGGGACTCAAATGCTAACCAGAGCTTTCATTCTGCCTCTGTAGGGTGTAAGCCTTTAGAAGTTGATTTGAAAGAAATGAATCAAACATCTCAGTACCCGTTCCCCAGGCCATGCGATAAGAGTTGCTGAGCCCTCGTTGCAGCTCCTCAGGCCTCATGGGAAGCTGTTTATTCAGACTTCAGAATCTATTTACTGTCATCAGTGTATAGTCCCTCCTCAATTCCTGATTTTGCTTCTACTCCAAAGTGCTAGAGTCCAGGATAGCAGGAAACACGTGTGTCTGAGTCCCTCTTCCTTCTAGAGTAAACACTGCAGCATAATTCCAGCACAGAGGGCAGAGCTGAGAGGCACAGTTTCCTTAAGAAAGATTCATCGTGAGGCCATGAGAACCAGGTGCTGTGCATGCATGTGAGCTCAGTTGCTTCCGTCTAGGTGCTGAGTATGCGGCCAAGTCTCTGTCTTCATGACGTTCACATGCTAGTGGACCAGAAACTCAAAAGCAAAGTGTATCAGTGGGAGAGATCCAGCGTGATAGAAATAAAACAGATTGAGAAGGTGAGGAATGTTGGGTGATTGCAGTTTTAGATAGACCAGTGGAATGATCGGAGAAGGCAATGGCACCCTACTCCAGTACTCTTGCCTGAAAAATCCCATGGACGGAGCCTGGTGGGCTGCAGTCCATGGGGTCGCTAAGAGTTGGGCACGACTGAGCGACTTCATTTTCACTTTTCACTTTCATGCATTGGAGAAGGAAATGGCAACCCACTCCAGTGTTCTTGCCTGGAGAATTCCAGGGACGACGGAGCCTGGTGGGCTGCTGTCTATGGTGTCGCACAGGGTCGGACACAACTGAAGCGACTTAGCAGAAGCAGCAGTGGAATGATTGAGGGGTGACTGACAGAGCCACAAGGGCCTTGGGGAAAAGAGAGTTCTAAGCACTGGGCACAGCACATGCAAGTAGGGAGAGAGACCTTACTGGCAGAGTAACTGGGTGCCAGCGTGCAGTGGGATTGGGGCAAAGCCCAGGAGTTTACCCAGGACCAAAGTCCTTTTCTCTTGCTGAAGCTATATTGACTTTTATTGTAATATTGCCCTGCCATTTTTACAGTTAAAGTTTGAGATATACAATTAACTTAAATTTTGATTCCTTCAGCAATTGTAATTCTACTGAAACATAGATTTAATTGGTAATGCATGTCCACACATGTGAGAGCTTCCCAGGTGGCCCTAGTGATAAAGAACCCACCTGCTAATGCAGGAGACATAAGAGATGCAGGTTTGATCCCTGGGTGGAGAAGATCCCCTGGAGGAGGGCAACCCATTGCAGTATTCTTGCCTGTATGGTCAGAGGATCCTGGGCGGCTGCAGTTCACGAGGTTGCAAAGAGTCAGACACGACTGAGGCGATGTGGCTTGCATGCAGGCACGAATCCTCACGTGTATATTTAAATTGCTTTCTTGCTTTGTAGAAAAACCAGTCCTTGAAGAGCCCCTGATAAGAAAAAGCTATGGAAATTTTACTTTGGTAGAAATGCAAATAATGGAGGCAAAAGCTGGCCTCATGCTGTTTCTGGCAAAGGCCTTGCTCAGTGAAGGAATGATGGCCTTTGAAATTTGGGTGATGTCAGAGGGGAAATGAAATGCTGGCAGGGGAAGGGGGTTAGAGCAGACCCCAGGGCTACACAGAGTTCTAGATGTTTCTCTCCCACTTTCACATGTTAGTGCCAGGAGGAGCTGCTTTCTTATCGGCTTTTTATTCTTTAACAGCTCTGAAGTTTCCTTTTTATTTTTTGGCAATTTTTGACTATCAGTTTTTTCCCTACCCTGTTGCTTTTTCGTTATTTGTGTTCTTTCTCCCTTCGCCCCCCACCCCCCACCTCTTTCTCTCTCCCTTTCCCTCCTCTTTATGGAAAGTTGGCTGTTTATTTATTTATTTTTCTTATTCTAGTCAAAACCCCAAAATTCCCTGGGATAAGTTGATTTAAGATGTTCCAATTTCCTGGTGTCGTTTGTTGTATTTTGATTTCCTTTTTATATCAATATATAGCAGTCGTAAAAGAGGTTTGGATGTTTTAATTCTTTTTTTTTTTTTTTTAGTTCAAATACATCCAGAATATAAAGTGGTACAAGTATGATGATGGAAGAGACCTGGGAAATGTTAATGTTGTTTAAAACGGATTTAGTTCTACTTGAAAGCTGACTTCCTGGGTGATGTGCTGCCGAGAGTCTTAATCCCTGGCTCCGTGGTTTCTGTGGGTTGGCATGCTAAGCATTTAATCACTTAGTCATCATTCTACAGAAGGACTTGTTGTGCTCCAAGTGTTATTATAGTCAGGCTGTCACCTCCCTGGATGTGCTCCTTGGAACGGGGATGAATTGGACTCATGAAAGGTGTTTAACAACTGGGGAATGTCTCAAGCAGCTGCATATTCAAAGATAAAAGTACTTTCTATGCAGTTTGACTTGGAAAAGAGTGGATGTTCCAAGATTGTTCAAAGATTGTTGTTTGTGCTTTATAATTTTACATCAAAGACAAATATTTTGATATGAAAAGCCTAGTGAATATCAGCATTTTAAAAAGTACTACTTAAGCTGAATCTAAAAGACCCTGATGCTGGGAAAGATTGAAGGCAGGAGAAGGGGATGACAGAGGATGAGATGGTTGGATGGCATCACCGACTCAATGAACATGAGTTTGAGCAAGTTCTGGGAGTTGGTGATGACAGGGAAGCTTGGCGGGCTGCAGTCCATGGGATTGCAAAGAGTCGGACATGACTGAGCGACTGAACTGATGCAAACTAGTATATGTAGGATCGATAAATAACAAGGTCCAGTAGAATAGCTGCTGCTGCTGCTAAGTCGCTTCAGTCGTGTCCGACTCTGTGCGACCCCATAGACGGCAGCCCACCAGGCTCCCCCATCCCTGGGATTCTCCAGGCAAGAATACTGGAGTGGGTTGCCATTTCACAGGAAACTATATTCAATAAACCATAACAGAAAAGAATATGAAAAAGATTGTATACGTGGAAAAGAAAATAAAAAGAATATATAACAGAATGCGTGATTATGCTCAGTCGCTAAGTCGTGTCCAACTCTTTGCAACTCCGTGGACTGTAGCCCACCAGGCTCCTCCATCCATGGGATTTCCCAGGCAAGAACACTGGATTGGGTTGCCATTTCCTTCTCTAGAGGGTCTTCCCAACCCAGGGATCGATCCTGTCTCCTGTGTCTCCTGCCTTGGCAGATGCATTCTTTACAACTGAGTCTATAACTGAATCACTTTGCTATATGGTAGAAATTAATACAACATTGTAAATCAATTATACTTCAGTAAAATATATGGAAAAAAAGTACCCAAACTGAATCCATCCTTATAGAAATTTTTGTTTGTGTGTATATTTATCTGGCCCACTGCATTAGTTTCTCAGACTTCTGTAATAAAATATCACAAATTTGACTGAGAACAATAAAAATTTGTTCTCTCACAGTTCTGGAGTTAGAAGTCTGAAATCAAGGCAGAGCTGTTCTCTCTCCGAAGGCTCTGCGGGAGGGTCCTTCCTCGCCTTCCTCGCCTTCCTCGCTTCCGGTGGTTGTTGGCAGTCCTTGGCGTCCTTGGTTTGTCCATGTGTCACTCTGATCTCTGGCCCTATTGTCAGTTTCATGGCATTCTCCCCGTGTGTGTCCCTCTGTGTGTTTTGTCTTCTTTACATGGACAGCAGTCATGGGTTAGGGGCCCACCCTGATCCAGTATGACTTCATCTTAATTTAACCAATTAAATCTTCAAAGAGCCTATTTTCAAATAAGGATGAATATTTTCAAATTCATCATGAGATTCAGGTAGGCATGAATTTTGGGGGACTCTATTCAACCCAGTAACCACCCCCCCAATTCAGCTAGATTATAAGCCTTTTTGAAAGACAGGCCTATACCTTAAGTTTTAAAGTATGTCTACAGTGGCACCTGAAACTCAGTAGATGCTGCATAAATGGTTGTTAAATGAAATAACAGATTTACTTTGAACATTCAAATGTACCATGAAGAAAAAATAACCAGAGATTAAATGGTACCCAAGAACATTTCTGTATGTGTAATATACACAAAAATATATACATGTATATCCAGATTATATATGAATATTTTTATACATGATTTTTTGAAGTTAGGCACTATGGAATATTGTTGCTATTTTTACTATTTTTCTTTTTACAATGAAAAACAGTTCAAGCTTGAAGGAAATGACTAAGTGGATCCTTTTCCTTTCTTGCACTAAGTTTTAACTTTTCCTATAACATATTTAACATACTGGTATGGAAAGTATGAACACATACTCGATTAAATATTTATAGAATATCATCATAATGCTTTTGGTGAAATAATCTCGTATGAAAAGGAAATTGGCTACTTTGGAGTTTAACTTGCTTTATTCTGTTGTGAGAATGACCTTCTCCAGTTACTCTCCTAGAAATGTGTGTTCATGAATGCTCAATCACTCAGTTGTGTCCGACTCTTTGCAACCCCATGAACTGTAGCCCGCCAGGTTTCTGGGATTTCCCAAGCAAGAATATAGGAGTGGGTTGCCATTTCCTTCTCCAGGGGATCTTTCCAACCCAGGGATCTTGTGTCTCCTGCATTGGTGGGTGGATTCTTTACCACTAGCACCATCTGGGAAGCCTGGAGCGTGGCAAAACATTCCTCCAGTAAGACACCTGTGCCTAAATACTCTATCATGGCACAAAGGGGGCAACAGTATTTCCCCAAGAGGGCCCACCCAAAAGAGAAGCAGAAGATGCATTTCTGTTCTGATAACTTTTCTGACATCAGTCTATTGCCATAGATATAATCGTGGTGACACAAATTTAGCATCATGACTTCCCAACAGAAAGTAGAACTTCCCTTTCTTTACACAGCAGATGGGCAAGACCTACTGTGGTGGGGGCGAGGCGGAGGTATCATCTGCTTTGAGTACAAAGTCAACAATTTAGAAAAGTGGATCAAAAACGAATCACTACCTATGGGGGGAAATGAGTTTTTCTTAGTTGATTTTTGTCTATCTTTTAAAGCTGGAAATCTTAATTTTTGATTATGTCTATGAAAACTACACCTGACTTGTAATAAATAAAAGGACAAAGATAATGAAGCTAATACATATAAAGACAAGTGTGGAATTAAGCCAATGTTCTGTCAAGCTTACCTAATGTGTCTTTCTAAGCTTAAATATCTAACGACAACTAGATAGAAAGACAGTTTGATTGTTATACTAGATTTGTTTTTCTAATCACAACTTATGTTTAATAGAATCAAAAACATGAAAGGTAATTGCTTCATTCAACTGAAACATGAGGGGTATGATAGATTTGTATTTGTATGGCTTTAATTAAAATAAACTATTTTAGAACAATTTTTGATTTATGGAAAAATTACGAGGTAATACAGAATTCCCAGGGACCGCATACTGTTTTTCCTATTAATAACATCTTACATTATTATGGTACATTTGCTCAAGTTAATGAACCAGCGCTGATTCATTATTATTAACCAAAGTCCATACTTTATGCAGATTTCCTTACTTTTTATCTAATGTTCTCTTTCCATTCCAAGATTCCATTCAAGATATCACACTATATTTGAGCTGTAATGTCTCCTGAGGTTTCACTTGGCTGTGACATTCTCCTCAGGCTTTACTTCTGTTTGATGACCTTGACGATTTTGAGGAGTGTTAGTGGGGTATGTTGTAAGATGCCCCTATGATGGAATTTAACATTTTCTCGTGATACCACTGTGTATATGGGTTCTTGGGAGGAAGGCCATAGGTGTGAAATGCCATTCTCATCATATTGTACTATCTACGTCTCAGCACTGTTGAGTTAATCTTGATCATTGTTGAGGTGGTGTTTGTCAGTTTTCTCCACTGTAGATTTATTCCCACTCCCATTTCCATATTGTATTCTTTGGAAGGGAGTTGCTGTGTCCAGCTCACACTTAAGGAGTCCTGTGGGGCTGCCCATCTTCAGGGGATGCTCCATCTTCTTGAGGATGGAGTATTGGCTTAGGTTACCTCCTGCCCAGGAGAACCGTCTCTTCTCCTCTATATATTGATTTATTAACCATTTATTTATATCAGTGTAGACTAGTGGTTGGGCTTCCTGGGGACTCAGCAGTAAAGAGTAGCCTGTAAGGCAGGAGACCTGGGTTCAATCCTGGGGTCAGGAAGATCCCCTGGAGGAGGGCATGGCAACTTACTCTAGTATTCTTGCCTGGAGAATCCCCATGGACAGAGGAGCCTGGTGGGGTACAGTCCATAAGGGCACAAAGAATTGGACAGGACTGAAATGACTGAGCACCTCCCCACACAGACTAGTGGATAGTTATTTTATGCTTTGGATTGTAATCTCATACTACTTTATAAATGTATTTCCTCAAATTGTTTCAGTTTAGGCTACTGAGAACTCTTTCCCTGGGTTCCTGTGTTCTGTGTGGAGTTGTAGGAATTTTAGTAGTTGAATTTTAATAGTCTATAACACTTCCTTCTCTCTTCATACAATAGCTATATAAAATAATTTTGTACAAGAGGACAGATTAATTTCACCACGGTATTAGTGGGTAAGTCAACCAGATAGTAATGTCTATTTTTAATTTTTATTTTTACTTTTATCATAGCATTTGCTAATTTATACCATCTCTCAAGAAAAATACATAAAATTTTGCAATTTATGTTAATGCATGTTTATCAATTAAGTCACACTATAGACAGCTTTTTTTTTTTTTTTAATGTCTTCGGTGTTGGGGAAAAGACTGGGGATGTTGATAGTGAAGGACCCCCACCTTCACCACAGTTGAACTTTACCACTAGAGGGAGTTCAGTTCAGTTCAGTCATTTAGTTGTGTCCAACTCTTTGTGACCCCATGGACTGTAATATGCCAGGCCTCCCTGTATATCACCAACTCTGGGAGTTTACTCAAACTCATGTCCATTAAGTCGGTGATGCCATCCAACCATCTCATCCTTTGTCATCCCCTTCTCCTCCTGCCTTCAATCTTTCCCAGCATCAGGGTCTTTTCTAATGAGTCAGTTCTTTGCATTAGGTGGCCAAAGTATTGGAGTTTCAGCTTTAGCATCAGTCCTTCAATGAACACCCAGGACTGATCTCCTTTAGGATGTACTGGTTGGATCTCCTTGCAGTCCAAGGGACTCTCGAGTCTTCTCCAACACCACAGTTCAAAAGCATCAATTCTTCAGCATTCAGCTTTCTTTATAGCCCAACTCTCACATCCATACATGACTACTGAAAAAACCATAGCTTTGACAGAATGGACCTTTGTTGGCAAAGTAATGTCTCTGCTTTTTAATAAGCTGTCTAGAGGGAACTTCACCACAATTCCCTCTAGTCTTCCACTGACATTGTATTTTTTTCTTGAAGATCCTGTAGTTAAAATATGATCTCTTCCATAGAAACAGAAAATGTGTGGTCCTCCTCTCTCCCCCTCACCTGCTTTCTTACCATTCTTCCCCTCTTTTTTTCTTTTTTGCACAATGAAGAGGAAACACCTCATTAGAGCAGAGATTATGTCCTATATTCCAGCCACTGCCCATTTGCAGCCCTACCTCAGCCTGCAGCTGGAAGCACTGGCAATCTGAACCCACCTAGGGGAAAGGTCTCAACTTTTTTGGTGGGAGACTTTTTCCTTCTCTCAGGGGAAAGGCCAAATTGGGAACAAACTGGTGGTTTGGAGCAGAGTGTTTTTAGGGTTTATAGAGAAATTGGTATCCTGATTTTTAAAGTAGTTACTGCCATGCTTTATGTGATATTAGGATTTCAGTTCAGAATATAAATATTGCCCAAAGACACAAAGTGCAGCATAATAAAAGGAAGTGAGAGATCAGAGATGGAGTTCTTCCATTGTTACTTTATTGTTTTTCAGTATATAGGGCACTGATAAATTGTAAACCACTGATTTAGTATTCATTTATTTTGTTGTTGGCACTGTGATCTTTGAAAATGAAACTTTTTATTAGCTTGGATCTATAATGTGTGTCACAGGAAAGCACTTCCAACTTCTTTTATGTGTTACTGTTTATTTCTTTATCCTTTTATTGTCAGTGACAAGGTACAGAGCAGAGCTCAACTGAATAGCACAGAAGACCAATCATCACTTAGTAACACAAGGGTGATGGAAAGACATGGATAGATTGAAATTAGAGAAACACTGTGTTATACTTGCTTCATTAACCCAACAAGTCTGGGCTCTGTTTATCCTGAGATTTTTAGCTCTATGTGATGACTGGTCAGGAGAGGTTTTCCTTAAAAGACCCATTAATATTTCTTTACCTTTTATCAAATGAATAGTGAGGAATGACAGAGCAATTTGCTATAAAATGTTCAGAAAAATGATGTTAATTTCCATTCCGAAATGACATAATGTTTATGAAAACTTTAAAGGTTGCATGACAGTATTATTTTTACTTATTATTGGTTTGGGAAATGAATAGAGCATGTATAAGTCTCCTTGATGGGTTCAAAGAGGAGGTCTCGGGCATTTGAGTGGAGTGGAAGAAACTCCCTGTACGGTGAGACTGGTTTGAAATTTTGCTTTGAACATTTTTAGGAGTGAGATCACAAGCACTCAAGGAGAAGCTGAGGGAGGGCATATGGTATTAAATACCTGGACGTGCCTTATGTTATGGGTATGAATTTGCTGTTGATCATAGGAAAGCCTTTCATTTCTTGGCATCTAAATGATAGATGAAAATCCTCCATCTGTGACTGGTGAGATGTTCCAGAAGGGTGTTCTTCTGATAATTATGAAGGGTTGTCATGCTTTTACATATATATAATCTGTCAGATTGATATAGCTGAAGACGTTGGGAATGGTCTATGGATTTTAGAAGTCTTTATTGCTCAAAAATGCTCTAGTAAAATCAGGTGCACTGATGTCTTTTTTCCTTTATTTGTTATGAATATGTATAAATAAGGCAGCAATGAGGTAACATGATTGTTTGTTTTGCTTTCGTGGTAGCCTTGTTGTTGATTAAGCCCTTTAAGCCTCCCTGTTGTTTGTTTCTCAAAATGAACAGGCTATGTTCACATCTGTTACCACACTTTAGGCAAGAAGACCAGTATGTGTGTAAGAATCAGGTCAAACAGAATATAGTGGCATTAATGAAATGTCATATTTGAAAATCTATAATATTATTTTCTAACTTTAAAGGAGGAAAAACAAAGCAAATCCAAGAAATTTGGTGATGAAGCAATCCTCATGGCTTAGGGAGTCAGAAAATGCAATGTCTTCTCAAACCACAGCTGAGGGGAGCAGTGCTTCTGGGCAGTGTAGGACTTTCAGGCACAATCCTGAAATGCTGAAGTTTTTATTCACTGTCAGGGCTAAAATACCACAGGTGTGTGGCCACATGCATACTGTTAGGTATATGAGATTTTGAAGAGCCCATTGTTATTAGAATGGAGAGTGTAACAGAGAAGTGTGCTATAAATATTGGGATTTTAATCTTTATCAAGAAATTATCTTATGAGATTTTAAGTTTGTTTGAAAGCAGAGACCTGGTAATTCTTCACTGTTGTACCCTCCACAAAATTCCCAGAGTGCCTTACACTCAGTCATTTCTATGTGTACATGTGAAATGGAATTGTTGACTTTGATTTTAGGGGGCTTGGGGAATTATATGAGGGATTCCTTGTTGGCTCAGATGGTAAAGAATCTGCCTGCAATGCAGGAGACCTGGGTTTGATTCTGCATTCTCTAGGAAGATCCCCTAGAGAAGGGAATGGCTACCCATTCCAGTACTCTTGCCCTGAGAATTCATGGACAGAGGAGCCTGGTGGGCTACATTCCATGGGGTCACAAAGAGCTGGGCATGACTGAGCAATGAATAGTTTAACTCAAAAATTTTAACTACTGGTTAAGTATATACTTATTCAATTATTTAATCATATATTGTATAATATCTTGAGTCCTTTCATGTGCCAGCACAATGCTTTTCTTTGGGGATATGCTGGTAAGCAAATGTAGATATAAATGGGGAGTTGAGAGTTAAATGAAAAAATTAATATTAAAATAATGAATGTTTTGAATAATATTTTAAATAATATCCCCAAATTAATAATTATACTAATCAGATGGTCAGATGAATTAATCTATAAACCAATCCACAAGGAAAAAATTTATATATAATTATTTATTTTCTAATTTAACTGACATGTATCAAAATATAGCTTGTCT
The DNA here is from genome assembly GCA_006408695.1 of Aepyceros melampus. NCBI lineage: Eukaryota > Metazoa > Chordata > Mammalia > Artiodactyla > Bovidae > Aepyceros > Aepyceros melampus. The sequence goes on from SJXQ01003463.1 coordinate 379,561, forward strand.
AGTGATGCAAGTTATAATTTAAATTCATTTAAATTTACCAAATCACTCCTGCTGCTGCTGCTGCTGCTGCAACAGTGAATCACATCAAACTTCCAATAACCTCCTCATGCAGTCAGTTCAGTTGCCCAGTCGTGTCCAACTCTTTGCGACCCCATGGACTGCGGTACGCCAGTCCTCCCTGTCCATCCCCCATTCCTGGAGCTTATCAAACTCATCTCCACCGAGTCGGTGATGTCATCCAACCATCTCATCCTCTGTCATCCCCTTCTCTTCCTGCTTTCAACCTTTCCCAGCATGAGGGTCTTTTCCAAGGAGTTTCTTCATATCAGGTGGCCAAAGTATTGGAGTTTCAGCACTGCAACAGTGAATCACATCAAACTTCCAATAACCTCCTCATGCAGTCAGTTCAGTTGCCCAGTCGTGTCCAACTCTTTGCGACCCCATGGACTGCGGTACGCCAGTCCTCCCTGTCCATCCCCCATTCCTGGAGCTTATCAAACTCATCTCCACCGAGTCGGTGATGTCATCCAACCATCTCATCCTCTGTCATCCCCTTCTCTTCCTGCTTTCAACCTTTCCCAGCATGAGGGTCTTTTCCAAGGAGTTTCTTCATATCAGGTGGCCAAAGTATTGGAGTTTCAGCTTCAGCATCAGTCCTTCCAATGAATATTCAGAAATGATTTCCTTTAGGATGGACTGGTTGGATCTCCTTGCAGTCCAAGGGACTCTCAAGAGTCTTCTCTAACACCATAGTTCAAAAGCATCAATTCTTCAGTGCTCAGCTTTCTTTATAGTCCAACTTTTGCATCCATACATGACTAGTGGAAAAACCATAGGTTTCACTAGATGGATCTTTGTCAGCAAAGTAACGTCTCTGCTTTTTAATCTGCTGTCTAGTTTGGCCATTGCTTCTCTTCCAAGGAGCAAGCAAAATAAAGTCTGTCGCTGTTTCCATTGTTTCCCCATCTATTTGCCATGAAGTGATGGGACTGAATCTCATGATCTTTGTTTTTTGAATGTTGAGTTTTAAGTCAGATTTTTCACTCTCCTCTTTCACTTTCATCAAAAGGGTCTTTAGTTCCTCTTCACTTTCTGCCATAAGGGTGATGTCATCTGCATAAATGATGTTATTGGTATTTCTTCTGGCAATCTTGATTCCAGCTTGTGCTTCATCCAGCCTGGCATTTCACTTAATGTACTCTGCATAGAAGTTAAATAAGCTGGGTGACAATATACAGCCTTGACATACTCCTTTCCCAATTTGGAACCAGTCTGTTATTCCATGTCCAGTTCTAACTGTTACTTCTTGACCTGCATACAGATTTCTCAGGAGGCAGGTCAGGTGGTCTGGTAGTCCTGTCTCTTTAAGACCTCCTCATTAAGTCTCCCCTAGTTAGCACATCTGCGCAGTTGGAGGGCAGCTGGCTCAATGGCCTTTGGTCAAAGCAGGAGACACACCTGGATATCAAACCATTTCTTTTTGACCCAGACTTGGGGAAGTGCTGACTTGGCTCTGGTAACAGCACTTCTCCCGGTGCTGCCTGCCCCACCGTCCACAGCCCACCCTGCCTGCATTGTGCTACTCGGAGGCAGTGGCAGCCACGGCCCGTGACTGCCTGCCGTGGTCACCCTCGGTGCACTAGGCAGATATACGGGTGGATGTAGGGGCCACGTATTCACCAACACTATACCTGGCCCCGTTCCCAGCCTCTCTCGACACTGCCCCATGAGAGTATCCTTAGGGAACTCCTAATATAGCATTATGTGGAACTCAACAATTGGAGTCACAGTAGATTAATATTTTAACAACCAGTGCAAAAAAAATGTTAGCATTATATACTGGTACCTATATACATGCGTGGCTGCTAAGTCACTTCAGTTGTGTCTGACTCTTTGTGACTGTATAGACTGTAGCCCGGCAGGCCCTTCTGTCCATAGAAATCTCCAGGCATGAATACTGGAGTGGGTTGCCATTTCCTCCTCCAGGGTATCTTGCCGACCTAGGGATCAAACGCATGTCTTGTATGTCTCCTGCACTGGCAGATGGGTTCTTTAGCACTAGTGCTACTTGGGAAGCCCAATGTCTATATAATATCTTTAATTTTTAAATTGCTAGAAAGAGCATTTTTTGGTCTGGACATGTATAATTAGTAAAATCAGGAAGAAATATTGTTAAACTAATGTATCTTTGTTTAATGACAATTTGTATTCAAGGGAGGTAAGGTAAGAAAATTAGGGGTTTGATATAAGTATAGGATACATATGATAACAACAAGATTTGGTCTTAGAAAATTTCCATAGTGACGTTGGGATCATAGCATGGGATTAATAGCAGCTTTACATACAAATATACTTACAGGATGAGTGTAAAGCTTTCAAGTTATTCAGCCATATATTGAGGTAACAATAAAAGTGTCTGAGAGAGTCCTTTGTGTTCTCTAGGAATTCGGTAGATGTTGGTTGAGCTGATTTTATGAAGCCACTGGTACAGCACTGAAAATATGACTGTATATACTAGCTGTGGTCCCATAAATGAAATGTTAATCTCAGTAGATTACTTTCATATTTATGGCAGTAAAATATTTATATCCTAAATCAAGGAATAAATAATGCTGATCGATCAAGATTGTAGCTCAGGGTCATGAGTAAAAGAGCTAATACAATAGGAACAAAACTTTATGTGTGGACACATAGTGGGAAAATGGGAACTAATAATTAAATGTTAAATGACAACATTATTAATAAGTGTCTTGATTATAAATTCTTTTTTTATTTTGTAGTACTGTATATAGAACATAAAATTTACCATTTTAACCATTTTTAAGTCTATAGTTCTGTGGCATTAACTTCATTTGTATTGTTATGCAATTTGGTGGTAAAGTCTTATTAAGACCAAGGTCATATTATATACAGTAGGTGTTTTTTTTGTCTTTAATATGGGAAAACTAAGTCTTTTAGAGTCACCAACTTCAGCTTGACTGAATCTTGTTGATCCAGGAACATCAGTCACGAGGAGGATACCCGGGAAGAATACAGATAACTTGGTACAAACTTCACCACTTTGAAATACATTCTAGTATATATTCTAGGATGTTAGTGCAGTTTTTTTCTTTGCATCTGAGCCAGTAGTTTCTTCAGGTGATGACAGATTACTATTAATAGTTTATGGATGGAAATTCAGTCTATGAATCCATCCTCAGTAATCTACATTTATATCAAATGGCCAGTGCTTGATACACTTTAATGTATCAGGAAATACATGGAGATGGGTAGGAAGTCTGTTAAAGGAATAAACGTTTGTCCTGAATATAATGTTGTAGCTATTAAAGAATAATGAAGTTCTGGAGTGCTTCTTAGAACAGCTGGATTTTTAGAAGACGTGTTTTTTCAGAGTGAAATGAACATTAATTATAGGTATTAAGGTAATATATGAAGTTGTGATTAAAGTTTGACACTCTTAATTAGTCCTGTTAAATATCTTTTCTTATACTACATAGGTGGAAATTAAATGAGAAGGAATGTGATTTTGTTTTAGAATCTTAAAATTTTTATGTGTTTTTCTTAAAATGAAAACATTGCTTCCATGTCCTGGCTATTATAAACAGTGCCGCAATGAACATTGGGGTACACGTGTCTCTTTCAATTCTGGTTTCCTTGGTGTGTATGCCCAGCAGTGGGATCACTGGATCATAAGGCATTTCTATTTGCAATTTTTTGAGGAATCTCCACACTGTTCTCCATAGTGGCTGTACTAATTTGCATTCCCACCAACAGTGTAAGAGGGTTCCCTTTTCTCCACACCATCTCCAGCATTTATTGCTTGTTGACTTTTGGATCGCAGCCATTTTGACTGGTGTGAAATGGTACCTCATTTTGATTTGCATTTCTCTGATAATGAGTGATGTTGAGCATCTTTTCATGTGTTTGTTAGCCATTCGTATGTCTTCTTTGGAGAAGTGTCTATTTAGTTCTTTGGCCCATTTTTTGATTGGGTCATTTATTTTTCTGGAATTGAGCTGCATAAGCTGCTTGTATATTTTTGAGATTAGTTGTTTGTCAGTTGCTTCATTTGCTATTATTTTCTCCCATTCAAGAGGGTTCCCTTTTCTCCACACCCTCTCCAGCATTTATTGCTTGTTGACTTTTGGATCGCAGCCATTCTGACTGGTGTGAAATGGTACCTCATTGTGGTTTTGATTTGCATTTCTCTGATAATGAGTGATGTTGAGCATCTTTTCATGTGTTTGTTAGCCATTCGTATGTCTTCTTTGGAGAAGTGTCTATTTAGTTCTTTGGCCCATTTTAAATTCCCTTGATATATAATCATATTGGCTTTAAGAAAGTCTCATAAATATCCACTGCTTATAGAGTGAATTTGGGAACAGATGAACTTGGATAATGGATATTCTTTACTATCTGAACTCACACTATGAGAATTTAGGAATTGGATAGCAAAGCATTAGGCACAATATTTTCAGAAACTTGAAATTACATTATGAATGCCGTTTTATATCTTGATATTTCTTTTAGAATTATATAGAAAAGTGACAATTACAATGACAGAAGATTTTTATTAGCAACAATAGATGCCCAAAAACAATGAAGTAATATCTTTAAAGTCTTGAGGAAAAATAAAATGTCAAGAGAATCAAATATTCAGCTAAACTGTCATTCAAGAGTGCAGGAAAAATAATGACAATTTGTTTTCCATACTTAAAAAATAACATTTCCTGCAAACCCTGAAATATCCTGACATAATTAATCAGTTCAGTTCAGTCTGTCAGTTATGTCTGACTCTTTGTAACCTCATAGACTGAAGCACTCCCGGCTTCCATGTCCATCATCAACTCCCGGAGCTTGCTGAAACTCATGCCATCGAGCCGGTGATGCCATCCAACCATCTCATCCTCTGTCGTCCCCTTCTCCTCCTGCCTTCAATCTTTCCCAGCATCAGGGTCTTTTCCACTGAGTCAGTTCTTTGCATCAGGTGGCCAAAGTATTGGAGCTTCAGCTTCAGCACCAGTCCTTCCAGTGAATACTCAGGAATATACCTTTGCAAAAAAGAACAATAGAAAAAAATGGAATGCATAAAACAGTAAGTGTGAACATTTGAGAAATGTTTAAAGACTGAAGCACTCCCGGCTTCCATGTCCATCATCAACTCCCGGAGCTTGCTGAAACTCATGCCATCGAGCCGGTGATGCCATCCAACCATCTCATCCTCTGTCGTCCCCTTCTCCTCCTGCCTTCAATCTTTCCCAGCATCAGGGTCTTTTCCACTGAGTCAGTTCTTTGCATCAGGTGGCCAAAGTATTGGAGCTTCAGCTTCAGCACCAGTCCTTCCAGTGAATACTCAGGAATATACCTTTGCAAAAAAGAACAATAGAAAAAAATGGAATGCATAAAACAGTAAGTGTGAACATTTGAGAAATGTTTATAAATCTAATTAATTATTGACTAAAAGTTACAATAGTTTTACATATTTAAAAGGTAATGCTAGATAATATGAAAAAGCCTGAATTACAGGGTAACTTCATATTTCAGATAATGATAGCAAACATCTTTTAAAATACATAGTAGAATTCATAAGTAGGAATAATTTCAAGTAGCCAAAAACAAAGCAGAAACAAGAGCCTGAAGGTAAATATAATATTGTAGATGCAATGAAGAGAATCAAAATGTGGCTCTTCAACACTAATTATGTATAGAAAGAGACAGAAGATGAGGAATTGGTTAGATAAAAATGAAAAATTTTAATGGAAAATTCACAGAAATCAAGAGGATGAACTTTCAATAAAAAAGAAAGACAGATATTCTACCCATTGCTATCTCAGAAAGATTTTGAAAAAGTTTGTCTGTCATGGTAGAGTTCTAAGTTTGGGTAAGATAATTACTAGGCTGATTTGCTAAGTGTGTTTATTTGGTTACAGAGTTAAATGTATAAAAATTTTAAAACTATTGGAAGAATATATAAAAGAATTATGCTTATAAATTTGGAATTATAAGCAATTTTTTAAAATGAGTTTCAAAAAGTAGAAATTTTATTAAAAAGACTTATAATTTGATCAAATCAAAATAGAAATCTCCTGTCAAATAAAGGAAAGCATGATGTAATAGAAATGTAAAAGGCAGAAAATGCTGAAAAATGTATTGACAAAATATAAAGCATGCAAAGAACTGGAAGTAAAAAAAGTATATACAAAACATCAAAGGAAAACTAAGAAAAAGGCAACAAGAAAGGGAAATGGATAAATGGTTTACAGATACAAAATTTAAATCAGATACCCAATTGGATAATAGATACATAAAAATTATCAAAGCTGGCAAACATTGAAGTAAAATTAAAACAACCTAGTCTCCAATGTTGTTTTGGAGAAGACTCTTGAGAGTCCCTTGAACTACAAGGAGATCAATCCAGTTGACCCTAAAGGAAATCAATCCTGAATATTCATTGGAAGGACTGATGTTGAAGCTGAAGCTCCAACACTTAAGCCACCTGATGCAAAGAACTGACTCATTGGAAAAGACCCTGATGCTGGGAAAGATAAAAGGCAGGAGGAGAAGGGGATGACAGAAGATGAGATGGTTGGATGGCATCACTGGCTCAATGGACATGCATTTGAGTAAACTCCGGGAGTTGGTGATGGACAGGGAAGACTGGCATACTGTCATCCATGGGGTCGCAAAGAGTCAGACACGACTGAGTGACTGAACTGACTGAACTGGGTCTCCAGTATAGCCCTTTCAGTTTGGCAAAATTTTATTAATGTGATATTGCCACAATTGATATTGTGTTATCAAGGATGGAAAGAAAAACAAAATATTCAACTGTGACTACTGAAAATATAGACAACAGTTTAGCAAATTTAATAAAGCAGACCAACTTCTCCCTCTCTCCCTGTAAATCCTTCTCTAGACATACATCTTAGAGCAACAGTTCTAAGTGTGGTCCACAGACCAGTGGGAGCCCCTGAGATCCTTTCAGGGTATCTGCAAGTCAAAACTACTTTTATAATAGTTAATAAGACTTCATTTTTTTTTTTTTTTTTGGTCTGTAGAGATGTTTGCATTGGTGGTATAAATGCAGTGAAAGATAAAACTGCTGATGCTTTAACACAAATCCAGACAGAAACATTGGAATATGGTTTCTGTATTCTTTACCACCTGGGACTTGCAATTAAAATAGAAAAAGCTAGTTTTACCAAAGAATATCCTTGATAAATAGGTGAAAAGTATTAAATTTCTTAAATCTTGACTGTTGAGAGCATATCTTTTTAATATTCTATGTGATAAAATTGCAATTAAGCATGAAGTATTTCAACAGTATATTGAGCAGCAGAGAACACTTGTGTGATTGAGTTATGAACAGAAATAGTTGTTTTTATTTATGAAATACCATTTTTACTTGAATGAAGAACTGACAGACAAACTACAATTGTTCAGGAGGGTATCTGGCAGTCACTTTCATGGACGTCAATTTCAACCAAGAAAGTTTGCTGATTCAAGGCAAACAATGGATAATATTTGTAACAAAAATAAAATTCCAATTTCTAAGTGAAAATTAGAATTTTGAAAAACTGATATTAGCTACTGTGAGTTTCAGTTCAGTTCAGTCGCTCAGTCGTGTCCGACTCTTTGTGACCCCATGAACCGCAGCATGCCAGGCCTTCCTGTCCATCACCAACTCTCGGAGTCCACCCAAAGCCATGTCCATTGTGTTGGTGATGCCATCCAACCATCTCATCCTCTGTCATCCCTTTCTCCTTCTTCCCCCAGTCTCTCCCAGCATCAGGGTCTTTTCAGATGGGTCAGCTCTCCTCATCAGGTGGCCAAAGTATTGGAGTTTCAGCTTCAACATCAGTCCTTCCAGTGAACACCCAGGACTGATCTCCTTTAGGATGGACTGGTTGGATCTCCTTGCAGTCCAAGGGACTCTCAAGAGTCTCTTCCAACACCACAGTTCAAAAGCATCAATTCTTCAGTGCTCAGCTTTCTTTCTTTATAGTCCAACTCTCACATCCATACATGACTGCTGGAAAATCCATAGATGTTGTGATACCATCCAACCATCTCATCCTCTGTCATCCCTTTCTCCTTCTTCCCCCAGTCTCTCCCAGCATCAGGGTCTTTTCAGATGGGTCAGCTCTCCGCATCAGGTGGCCAAAGTATTGGAGTTTCAGCTTCAACATCAGTCCTTCCAGTGAACACCCAGGACTGATCTCCTTTAGGATGGACTGGTTGGATCTCCTTGCAGTCCAAGGGACTCTCAAGAGTCTCTTCCAACACCACAGTTCAAAAGCATCAATTCTTCAGTGCTCAGCTTTCTTTCTTTATAGTCCAACTCTCACATCCACACATGACTGCTGGAAAATCCATAGCTTTGACTAGATGGATCTTTGTTGGCAAAGTAATGTCTCTGCTTTTTAATATGCTATCTTGGTTGGTCATGAATTTCCTTCCAAGGAGCAAGAGTCTTTTAATTTCATGGCTGCAATCACCATCTGAAGTGATTTGGGAGCCCAGAAAAATAAAGTCAGCCCCTGTTTCCACTGTTTCTCCATCTATTTCCCATGAAGTGATGGGACTGGATGCCATGATCTTCATTTTCTGAATGTTGAACTTTAAGTCAACTGTTTTTAACTCTCCTCTTTCACTTTCATCAAGAGGCTTTTTAGCTCCTCTTCACTTTCTGCCATAAGGGTGGTGTCACCTGCACATCTGAGGTATTGATATTTCTCCTGGCAATCTTGATTCCAGCTTGTGTTTCTTCCAGCCCAGCATTTCTCATGACGTACTCTGCATATAAGTTAAATAAGCAGGGTGACAATATACAGCCTTGATGTACTCCTTTTCCTATTTGGAACCAGTCTGTTGTCCCATGTTGAGTTCTAACTGTTGCTTCCTAACCTGTTTACAGGTTTCTCAAGAGGCAGGTCAGGTGGTCTGGTATTCCCATCTCTTTCAGAATTTTCCACAGTTTATTGTGATGCACACAGTCAAAGGCTTTGGCATAGTCAATAAAGCAGAAATAGATGTTTTTCTGGAACTCTCTTAACAGCTTCCTAATGTTTAAACCCTTTCTGATGAGACTGGTGTGAATTATTTTTTATTGTATGCGTGCATGCTAAGTTGTTTCAGTTGTGTCCCTATGGACTGTAGCCCTCCAGGCTCCTCTTTCATTGGATTCTCCAGGCATGAACACTGGAGTGGGTTGCCATACCCTCCTTCAGTGGATCTTCTCAACCTAGGGATTGAATGCAAGGTTCTTACATCTCCTGCATTGGCAGGTGAGATCTTTACTACTAGCACCACCTTGGAAGACCTAGTACTCATTATGAATTATATATCTATTAAATTATAAAACTCAAAATTAATGATTGCAACTTCCACTGGAGAGGGAAAGAAAGGCAATATGTGTGAAGGACTTCAAATTAAAATATTTTATGTATATGAAAAAATGAAAAGAATTTTATAGCAAGCCTTTTTCTTCTTTTCTTTAGGGCATATTTAAATATATTCTATTTTCTTTTTTAGTAGTTTATTATTAAAAACACAAATGCTTTAATATCAATCTTTATTGTAGCTATCATTATTGTCTTTGAATTAATTCTTCCTTTAGGAAGTTTTCTGGATTTGGGTATGGTTCTTGATATATTTTATTCAACATAAAACTTACGTAAGTATATAACAACAATACACTCAGAATGCATGCATCTAAGTGCATTCCCAAGTCTATATATTTTTAAAAAACATTTTGCCAGTTTCATAGGAAAAAGTGACACATGATTGGTTTCATTACTATTTTGGTGACCAGCAGTGTTCAGTCCCTGGGTCGGGAGGATCTTCTGGAGGAGGGAATGGCAACCCACTCCAGTATTCTTGCCTGGAATTTCCCATGGACAGAGAAGCCTGGAGGGTTATGGTTCATGGAGTTGCAGAGGCTGACATAACTGAAGCTAGTTAGCATGCACACACACAGTGAAGTCTAGGAATGGGAAAAGCACAAATGATTAAAGTAAGATTATTCCTGCTTTAGAAACCAAGAAACAGTCAGCTTGATACTCCTGTCTTTAATATTCCTGCACTCTTGATTTCTTACTACTAGTGCATCCTGGTAAGAACAAAGAGAGAATTGTAGGCCTATACTCTTAGGTCAAAGAGCAGTGGGAGAATTTGCTATCATAGTTTCCCTGTCCACCATTTCTCACATATGGTGTTGGGGTGAAGTGGCTCTGCAATTTCACAATTATTTAATATGCTCAGTGTCTGCAAGAAATGCGACAACTATGAGAAATAACAGGTTCCCAAATACGTGTATTTGGATTCCCACATCTATGCATGCATGTATGCTAAGTCACTTCAGTCATGTCTGACTCTTTCCGACCCTGTGGATGGTAGCCTACCAGGCTCCTCTGTCCATGGGATTCTCCAGGTAAGAATATTCTCCAGGGTTGCCATGCCCTCCTCCAAGGGATCTTCCCAACTCAGGGATCAAATCCACATCTCTAATGTCCGCTGTATTTGGCAGGAGGGTTCTTTACCATTAGCACTCCCTAGGAAGCCCTCCAAGATCTATTGTTCTTGTTCAGTTCCTCAGTCATGTCTGACTTTTTGTGACCCCCATGGACTGCAGCACTCCAGCCTTCCCTGTTCTTCACTATCTCTGGGAGTTTGCTCAAACTTATGTCCATTGAGTTAGTGATGCCATCCAACCATCTCATCCTCTGTCACCACCTTCTCTTCCTGCCATCAATCTTTCCCAGCCTCAGGGTATTTTCCAATGAGTTGACTGTTTGCATCAGGTGGCCACAGTATTGGAGCTTCAGCTTCAGCATCAGTCCTTCCAATGAATATTCAGGGTTTATTTCTTTCAGAGTTGACTGGTTTCATCCCCTTGGTGTCTAAGGGACTGTCAGGAGTCTTCTCCAGCACCATGGTTGGAAAGAATCAATTCTGCGGTGCTCAGCCTTCTTTACAGTGCAACTCTTACATCCATCATGACTACTGGAAAAACCACAGTTTTGCCTATACAGACCAAAGAATAAAATCAATCTGATTTCAGTACTGACTATCTGGTGATGTATATGTGCAGAGTCATCTATTGTGTTGTTGTAAGATGTATTTGCTATGACCACTGTGTTCTCTTGGCAAAACTCTGTTAGCCTTTGCCCTGCTTTATTTTGTTCTCCAAGGCCATACTTGCCTGTTACTCCAGGTATCCTGCTTTTGCATTCCAATCCCTTATGATGAAAATGGCATCTGTTTTTGGTATTAGTTCTAGAAGATCTTGTACATGTTCATAGAACCATTCAGTTTCAGCTTCTTCGGCATTAGCGGTTGGGACATAAACTTGGATTACTCTGATGTTGAATGGTTTACCTTAGAAACAAACTGAAATCATTGTGTCATTTTTTGAGATTGCATCCAAGTATTGCTTTTCAAACTCTTGTTGACTATAAGGGTACTCCATTTCTTCTAAGGGATTCTTGCCCACAGTGGTAGATATAATGATCATCTATGTTAAATTCACCCATACCTGCCTATTTTAGTTCATTGATTCCTAAAATGTCAATGTTCACCCTTGCCGTGTCTATATACACCAGAAAATCATCTACTTCATATGTTCCCATTCCTTAATTTATCCAGATTTCTACCTATACCATCCTTTGGAGATTATCTTACATAATAGGTCTATTCCTTTCAATAGCTATCATTGTTATATGGGGAGGGATTTTAGTGACCTAGCTTTGTTTTTTCACCTCTGAAATTCTTCATGATGATGACTTTCATGCTAGTTAATAGTTTTTTACACCATTTGATGTCCTCTGAGATCAAAACCATGCTGAAAGCCAGCAATGCCATTAAATTATCACTTCTTGATGAAATTATGCTTGTCTGTTTATTTCCCATGATCTTATCCTCATGGTGGCTTTTGGAAGAAGCCTGTTTTACTCTTTATATTTATCCTTTCTAGAACAAAAGATCCATATTAAATTATTTCATATTTTGTTTATAATTTCAATTTGTATTTCCTTTCTCATATTTTGACCAATTTTTGTTGTACTTTGTATTCTTTTCTTCCTGATTTTTAAAGACTCTTTTTTTAAGTATAAATATATCACAGGAATCTTGAACCAAATAATTTGTCAAATTTGTGGTACATTGTAAATTTCCTTTAAGTTTCTTTATGATCTTCATTTTGCATTCAGAAGTTTAAAGTTTATATATAGACATAATATATCAGCTCTTTAAATGCATGGCTTCTTCCATTGCTTTATTTTTTCCCTTATAAACCTACTTAAGATTTGCCCATAATTTCTTTGTTTTCATTTTTGTACCTGACTCCTCGAGTCATGCAGAATTTATCTAGTATATATTGTAAGGAGTGAACTTGTCTTCTTTTTTTTTTTTTTTCTATTATTCTGACCAATTTTGTCAGGACAAATAAGTCATGGGGGAAAAAGAAGCTTTATTTTCTCACATGATACCACCTCTATCATGTATTTAGTTTTTGCATAGGAAACTTATTTGTATTTTGGGTTTTTTATTCTGATTGATTTGCCTCTCTGTGGATTCCTGGTAACTGCTATACTGTTTTGATTATTGTTCTTTTAAGTTTTATCACTTGTAGGCATTATTCCCTCTGTCCTCCCATTTTATTTCCAGAAAGTTTGTTGCCTAATCCTACCTGCTTATTCTTCTAAATGTACCTCGGAATGTCTTCCGTAAAATTTTCTGGGATGTTAATTAAAATTGCAACTTGGATCACAAATTAATTTGAAAATACTAATTGGAATTCCTATTTCTATTCAGGAGCTTAACATATATCTTTAATGATTCCTTTATTTCTTACATACTAGAGTTACTTCATATCATTCTTGTTGATAAAACTCCTACCTTGTTATCACTGTAAATATGATAGGATATTTTGACTCATATTTTCTAATAGTGATGGGAAATGGCAACCCACTCCAGTGTTCTTGCCTGGAGAATCCCAGGGGCCGGGAAGCCTGGTGGGCTGCCGTCTATGGGGTCGCACAGAGTCGGACACAACTGAAGTGACTTAGCAGCAGCAGCATAAAGACTAGTAATTATTGTACATTTATTTTGCATTAAGTCCATATTAAAATGGGTTTATTTTCTTGGGCTCCAAAATCACTGCGATGGTGACTGCAGCCATGAAATTAAGACACTTGCTCCTTGGAAGAAAAGTTATGATCAACCTAGAGAGCATATTAAAAAGCAGAGATATTACTTTGCCAACAAAGGTCTGTCTAGTCAAGGCTATGGTTTTTCCAATAGTCATGTATGGATGTGAGAGTTGGACTATAAAGAAAGCTGAGTGCCAAAGAATTGATGCTTTTAAGCTGTGGTGTTGGAGAAGACTCTTGAGAGTCCCTTGGGCTGCAAGGAGATCCAGCCAGTCCATCCTAAAGGAAATCAGTCCTGAATATTCATTGGAAGGACTGATGCTGAAGCTGAAACTCCAATACTTTGGCCACCTGATGCGAAGACCTGCTTCACTGGAAAAGACCCTGATGCTGGGAAAGATTGAAGGCAGGAGGAGAAGGGGATGACAGAGAATGAGATCATTGGATGGCTTTACCAACTCGATAGACATGAGTTTGAGTAAGTGCAGGGATTAAGTGATGGACAGGGAAGCCTGGCGTGCTGCAGTCCATGGGGTTGCAAAGAGTCAGACATGACTGAGTGACTGAACTGAACATATTAAAATATTTTGTTTTCCCCCATGATCTGGCTTTTCTAGATAGATAATTTTATCATCTACAGATAATGATACCATAAAAGCTGTATCTGTTTCTTTATACCAGTGTGAAAATCTTAAAAAATAAGTTTAAATAATGTGGAGGCTATTGTTTCTAGTTTTAATATTAATAACTGTTTTCTCCCTCTAGAGTAGTGTCAGCAATACAAAGTTCTGAAGCTGAAATGCCCTTCTCATGGCCATTGCAAACATCATTAAATGATCATTGCATTTTGTATTTCTAGTGTTCTCGGTACCTAGAGAACATATGCATTCGATATTTTTTATTTGGATTGAGTACCTCTACTTTAAATATATAATTCAAATTACATCATCCCATTTTAGTTTCTTAGCACTTCAGTCTAAAACTTATTAGACTGTAAACAGTAAACTGATATTGAAATAAGATTTACTGTTTCTCTCTGTCTCCTACTCATTTAAGACCAAGACTACATTTACCTTTGTATCCTTAGCTCCTAGAACACTTGGCCCATAAAGATATTCAGTACATATTTCCTAATAAATGACTCTCATCTATTAAAGATCTGCCCCTAGTTCTCTTTCCACCTCTAGTCCTGCTTACAAAACATTTCTTTAGGGGTTAAGCATCTGAAGGAGCACTACACTTCTGCCTGACTCTGTAATTTGTAGACATTGTGTCTCAGGTGTTATTTTCAGTATCCATAAAAGAGAATATGATGAAGGATGTGGGGATGCTCCTAGCTAAAGTTGAATAGATTGGCAGCACCTGGTGTTGTCTCTTAATCTTGCAGTTAGTGATAAATATATAATAAACAAAGATTTTACCCATTTCTAGAAGATATTAATACTTTTATGGATGAATCAGAGAAAAAAAGTATATGCATTGAATTTTAGACATTATTTCTTGATCTACCTCTATAACTAATTAATAGGAATATCACCAGATTTTGTCCAATTGAATTCTCTGACTTGTAGATTATAATGATGCTCTCCTTTTTGTTACTGCTTTTTTATTTTGTATGAACCTTCAGAAATATATGTAATAGGAAATCTAAAGTTTTCATAGTCATAGTAACCTAAAAGGCAGTACTTTTATATGTGTGTGTGTGTGTATGGTGGCTCAGATGGAAAAGAGTCTGCCTACAATGCAGGAGACCTGGGTTCAATCCCTGGGTTGGGAATATCCTCTGGAGAAGGAAATGGCAACCCACTCCAGTACCCTTGCCTGGAAAACCCCATGGACGTAGGAGTGTGGTAGACTACAGTCCATGGGGTGGCAAAGAGTCGGACACGACTGAGCGACTTCACTTCACTTCACTTCATAAAAGTTTATAGATATATATGGAGTATTACTCAGCCATTAAAAAGAATACATTTGAGTCAGTTCTAATGAGGTGGATGAAGCTGGAGCCGATTATAAAGAGTGAAGTAACCCAGAAAGAAAAACACCAATACAGTATACTTACATATATATATAGAATTTAGAAAGATGGTAATGATAAACCTGTACGTGAGACAGCAAAAGAGACACAGGTGTATAGAACAGCCTTTTGGACTCTGTGGGAGAGGGAGAGGGTGGGATGATTTGGAAGAGTGGCAGTGTAACATGTATATTATAAGTGAAATGAATCACTGGTCTAGGTTCGATGCAGGATGCAGGATGCTTGGGACTGAGGCATGGGGATAATCCAGAGAGATGGTGTGGGGTGGGAGGGGGGAGGTGGGGATCGGGATTGGGAGTTCATGTATACTCATGGCTGATTCATGTCAATGTATAGCAAAACGAATAGAGTATTGTAAAGCAAAACAAACTAAAAAATAAAAATTAATTAAAAAAAAAAACTTCATTAAAAAAAAGTTTATAGATATATATCAGTTCAGTTCAGTCGCTCAGTCATGTCCGACTCTTTGCGACCCCATGAATCGCAGCACACCAGGCCTCCCTGTCCATTACCGACTCCCAGAGTTCGCCTAGACCCACACCCATGGAGTCAGTGATGCCATCCAGCCATCTCATCCTCGGTCGTCCCCTTCTCCTCTTGCCAGCATCAGAGTCTTTTCCAATGAGTCAGCTCTTCGCATGAGGTGGCCAAAGTACTGGAGCTTCAGTTTTAGCATCATTCCTTCCAAAGAAATCCCAGGGTTGATCTCCTTCAGAATGGACTGGTTGGATCTCCTTGCAGTCCAAGGGACTCTCAAGAGTCTTCTCCAACACCACAGCTCAAAAACATCAATTCTTCGGCGCTCATCCTTCTTCACAGTCCAACTCTCACATCAATCCATGACTACTGGAAAAACCATAGCCTTGACTAGACATACCTTAGTCGACAAAGTAATATCTCTGCTTTTGAATATGCCATCTAGGTTGGTCATAACTTTTCATATAGTAAGTGTTTAATGAATGCTGTATTGATTATGCATTTAAGAATTAAGTAAGATGTTGCAACAAACTCTGAGAGGTGTATACTAATACCCTAATGTTAAAAAGATTGGTTCTTAAATTCAGAGACTATAAACAGTGTCTATACATTCATAGCCAAAAAGTGAAATAAAACTAAACAAAGCAGATTTGATACAGGTATCCTGCCTGAAACATTTGTATTTTTACTAATACATTCTGAATTTCAATACTGTCATTGCCTGGATACCATGAAAAGAAACAGGAAATACACACACACACACACACACACACACACAGAGTTGACTCATTATTCACAGTAATTGTGCTCCATTAAGTCACTATGAACACTGAGTTAATAAATGCTGAATCTTTGTATCTAGGGAAAACATAGTGTTAGGTTCCTATGAACCCCTGGTCATATGTAGGCAAATTTGCACATGAATCCACAAACTATAAAACTGATTGTATTACACTCACACACACAGTACACATATACACATGCATGCATACACACATCATAGACCTATATTAATAGTTTTTCAATTTCCAGTCCAGCGCTGCAAGGCTCATTCTAGCTGTGTCTCTTTATATGTAACTTTTCTCTCTGACAATGAGAAACCTGACTCTGACTATTTACGGTATATCTACTAATTTGTTCAGCCCTAATATACAGGCAAGGTGGTTTCACAATTCATAACCCATATTCCTATGAGAAATAAATTTAAAAACTAGAGTACTTATACAGGCTGTTTTAGCCATCGGTAACTTTATAGTATCAGTCAAAATATGATTTTCCATCCCCTTTCTTCTTCATTCCTAAAATTCATTTGTAATTTGATGCACACAGTTAGGTGCATTTGTCACAATCTGCAGCCCATCTTTCTTCTGATCCTGGTTGATTTTTTAAATTTCCATATATTAAAATTCACTTTTTTGAGGTGTGTGTTCTATGGATTTTGATGAATCCATACAGTAAGATATCTAGCACTGTTCTGTACATAACAGTTCCATCACCTTCAAAATTTCCTCACACTGCTCCTTTATAGACAGCCTCTCTCCCACTCCACACTGCTCCTTTATAGACAGCCTCTCTCCCACTCCACACTGCTCCTTTTCTTTCCTCAAAATCTGCCTTTTTCCAAGTGTCATGTAAATTAAATTATTTAATATATAGCCTTTGTCTACTGACTCTTTTCTTTAGAAAAAGATTCATCTATTTTATTGCTTGAATCAATAGTTTATTCCTTTTTTATGTCAAGTAGTATTCCAAGATATGAAGATATTTTTTCTTTCCCTATACATTGCTTTTATTGTAAACTTGTAATATTTCATATATACATAAGGACTATTTCACTGTATAGGGCAGTTGAACACAGTTTATAATGCTGATTCTCTAAATAATCTCTCCAACCATCAACTTTGGCCATCAACCTCTATTGTTTTTAATGCATTCACCAGTTGAAGGATATCTTGGTTGGCTCCAGTTTTTGGTGGTTATGAATAAAATTGCTGTAAACATTTTTGTGGTTGTTCAATCACTAAGTCATGTCTGAATTTTTGTGACTCCATGGACTGCAACACACTAGGCTTCACTGTCCTTCATCTCCTGGAGCTTGCTCAAACTCATGGCCATTGAATTAATGTTGCCACCCAGGTATAGATTTTTGTGTAAACATAAGTTTTAAAATTCTTATGGGTACATATATAAAAGGGAGATTACTGGTTCATATGTCTTAATATGCTACTGGATTTGTTTCACTAGTATTTTGTTGAGCATTTTTGCACCTGTATTCATAAGGAATACTGATCCAGTTTTTTTCTCTTTTGATTTCTTTTTCTATCTTTGATATGTAGGATAATACTGGCCTATATAATGTCTTAGGAACTTCCCATTTCTTTCGGCTTTTGCAGAGTTTGAATTTCTCACTTCTCTAAACATGAGGTAGGGTTTACCATTAGAGCAATATGATCTTGAGTTTTTCTCTGTTGGAAATGCTTTAATTACTGACTCAATCTTTTTTTTTCCTTAGAGGTCAATTCAAATTTTTAATTCCCTTGAGTCAGTCTCAGTAATTTAGATATATTAATTTGTTTATTTCATCAAGGCTATCTAGTTTTTTGGCATACAGTTGTTCATAGTAACATGTTTTAATCTTTTTTGTGTCTGTCAAGTTAGTAGCAATGTCCCCACTGTCATTCTAGATTGTAGTCATATGTCTTTCTCTCTCTCTCCCTTTTTTCCTTCTTGGTGATTCTATATAAAAGCTTGTCTTTATATATATATATATATTTTTTTTTTCCCCCCCCAAAGGTCAAACTTTTGAGTTAATTGATTCTCTATATTCCTCCCCTATATTCTGTTCTTTTCTAATCTTTATTATTTTGTTCCTTGTGCATATGTTGAGATTAGTTTGCCCTTCTATTTCCAGCTTCTTTAGGTGGAGGTTTAGGTTATTGATTTGACACCTTAATTCTTTTTAATGTAAGCATTTATAGTTATAAATTTCTCTCTGAGCACTTCTTTTACTATAATCAATAAGTTTTAGTATGTTTTGTTTACATTTTGCTCATTTCAAATATTTTCTATGTCTCTTTTTAATTTTTTCTTTTTAAGAATGTGTTAATTTAACGTATTTCTGAATTTTTCAAATTTCCTTCTGTTATGGATTTGTAACTTTATTCCATGTCATCAAAGAACATAATTATATTATTTCAATCTTTTAAAATGTACTGAGACTTGTTATGTGACCTAACATGTGGTCTACATTGAGAATATTCCATGTGCACTTGAGAAGAATGTTTACTTCTATTGTTGACTGGAGTATTTTATAGTTGTCTATTAGGTCTCTTGGGTTAATAATGTTATTCAAGTCTTTTACAGACTTCTTGATCTATCTAGTTGTTCTATCCATTACTGAAAGTGAGGTATTGAATCTCTGTTATTGTTGAACTATTTCTCCTTTGAGTTGTTAGTCTTTCTCCATGTATTTTAGGGCCCTGTTGTTAGGTGTATACATTTTTATAATCATTATATGAAAGATTAACCCTTTTACTATTACATATATCCTTTGTCTCTTGTAATAGTTCTTGATGTGAAATTTATTTTCTCTAATATTAATAGCCACTCCAGCTCAATGTGGTTACTGTTTCATGAAATATTTTTTATAGTCCTTCACTTAAAACCTGTTATGTCATTGGAGGTAAAGTAAATGTCTTTTGAAGGCATACAGATGGATAACTTAAAAAAAATAAATTCCATTCTTCTTATCACTACCTTTTGATTAGAGAGTTTAATCCACTTGTATTTAAAGTAATTACATATAAGAGAGGACTTAGTTCTGTTATTATATTGTATGTGTCTTATATCTTTTTATATATCTTATTCCTTCACTACTGCATTCTTTCCAGTGAAACTGATGTTTTCTACTATGCATTTTTAATTCCCTTATTGTCTTCCTAGGTGGTGCTAGTGGTAAAGAACCCGCCTGCCAATGCAGGAGACATAAGAAACTTGGGTTTGTTCCCTGGGTCAAGAAGATCCTGGAGGAGGAAATGGCAGCCCAGTCCAGTATTCTTGTCTGGAGAATCCCATTGACAGAAAAACCTGGTGGG
The DNA here is from genome assembly GCA_006408695.1 of Aepyceros melampus. Taxonomy (NCBI): domain Eukaryota; kingdom Metazoa; phylum Chordata; class Mammalia; order Artiodactyla; family Bovidae; genus Aepyceros; species Aepyceros melampus. Next base: position 399,321 of record SJXQ01003463.1, read on the forward strand.
CTACAGTCCATGGCATCATAAATAGACACAACAGAAGTGAGTTAAGTTATTGTTTCTTTTAATATATTTTAGAGTTATTTTCTTAATCATTGTCATGGAGATTTCTATTAAAAACTTACAACATTTAGATTCAAATTTTGGTTTAATATTAAAATAATTTTGATAGTATCCAGTATACTATAGAGCTCTTTTCTCTTCTCCTTTTCTTTCAGCTATTATGGTCACAAATTACATCTTTATATATTGTATGCCCATCAATATAAGTTTATAAATGTTTTCTGCAATTGACTTTTAAATAAGATAGGTAAAGAAATGAGTTTCAAACAGAAAATACATTAATTCGCCACTAAAATATTTCCTTATAGTTTTATGCTGCAAATGGGGCTAGGACTAGCATAAGTAAAAGGGGACAAAGTTTGTTCTTCTTAATGAGCTCAGCCATATTTTTTAACTCAGCTTTGCCTAGATTGCTGCAAGTTTTTAATTAGCTTCTAGAGATACAAAATGCTGACTTAGAATTTTTGTCATTTTTTGTATTTTATGAAGAGGTAGTCTTTTGGAATTCCTTATATCACTATTTTATTTGATATTATTCCCTTTGTATAATTTTTAAAAATAAAAATTTAGTTGACCCTTCAATAATACAGCTTTGTACTGCATGGGTTCATTTATATGCAGATTTTTTCAGTAACTATATACTACAATAGCAAAGCCTTTGACAATGTGGATCACAACAAACTGTGGAAAATTCTCAAAGAGATGGGAATACAAGACCACCTGACTTGCCTCCTGAGAAATCTGTATGCAGGTCAAGAGGCATACAGTTAGAACTAGACATGGAACAACAGACTGGTTCCAAATTGGGAAAGGAGTGCATCAAGGCTGTATATTGTCTCCATGCTATTTAACTTATATGCAGAGTACATTATGAGAAATGCTGGACTGGATGAAGCACAAGCTGGAATCAAGTTTGCCGGGAGAAATATCAATAACCTCAGATATGCAGATGACACTATCCTTATGGCAGAAACTGAAGAAGAACTAAAGAGCCTCTTGATGAAAGTGAAAGAGGAGAGGGAAAAGGTTGACTTAAAGCTCAACATTCAGAAAACTAAGATCATGGCATCTGGTCCCATCACTTCATGGCAAATAGATAGGAAAACAGTGGGAAGAGTGGCAGTATTTATTTTTCTTTGAGCTCCAAAATCACTGCAGATGGTGACTGCAGCCATGAAATTAAAAGCTGCTTACTTCTTGGAAGAAAAATTATGACCAACTAGACAGAATATTAAAACGCAAAGACATTGCTTTGCCAACAAAGGTCCGTTTAGTCAAAGCTATGGTTTTTTCCAGTAGTCATGTATGATGTGAGTTGGACTGTGAAGAAAGCTGAGTGCTGAAAAATTTCTGCTTTTGAACTGTGGTGTTGGAGAAGACTCTTGAGAGTCCCTTGGACAGCAAGGAGATCCAACCAGTCCATCCTAAAGAAAATCAGTCCTGAATATTCATTGGAAAGACTGATGTTAAAACTGAAACTCCAATACTTTGGGCACCTGATGCGAAGAACTGACTCATTGGAAAATACCCTGATGCTGGGAAAGATTGAAGGAAGGAGGAGAAGGGGACAACAGAGGGTGAGATGGTTGGATGGCATCACCGACTCGATGGACAATGAGTTTGAGTAAACTCCGGGAGTTGGTGATGGACAGCGTGGCCTGGCGTGCTGCCATCCATAGGGCTGCAAAGAATCAGACATGACTGAGTGACTGAACTGAACCGATACTACCATACTACATGATCTGTGGTTGGCTGAATCCATGGATATGGAAGTGCAGGTACAGAGGACTGATTATAAAGTTGTCTGTGGATTTTCAGCTTCCCCTTACCTTCTGCATTGTTCAGGGATCAACTGTTTCCCTCTATTTCCAGTAGCCTTACATCATTCATTGTCAGGTATTTTTCTAGAGAGAAAAATAATATTTTAAGAGAAAAACACTGTAAGCAATTTAAAGGTCTACACAAACTTCCCTGGACTGATAGATTCTTTTTTGACCTCAGTAATAAGAAGAATAAGAATATCTGTCTTCCCTGAAGCAGTTATTGTGTGCTAGGCATTGCCTATGTGTTTTATATGTATTATCTCACTTAATCCATGTAACAACTTTGTGCTGTGGTGACTTTTATTATCCTCATTTTATATATGAAAAAAACTAAGGTTTAAAGAGATTAAACTAAAGGTCATATAAGTCGCAAGGGACAGAGATATGATTTACATCAGTGTCAGTTTGATTCCAGAGTATTATTCTTAACCATGATGCCAGGAGAGTAAACAGTTCAGAAAATATTGTAATATCTGACTTAGATATGCAGATGATTTGTTGTTACCTTACTATTAAAATATAAATATTAGATATTAATATAGTGAATAAAAACTAGGATGTTATCTGAGTATACCAATAAAGTATTTACAGAATATTTCTCAGAAGGCAGTTTTGTGCTAGATATTTCTTAGGATAAAACTTGATTACTATCTTTAAGAATCCAATTATCTACCAAGGAAGTGAGAATAACTATGTGAGAAATAATTAAACTCTAAGCCTTGAGATACTAAGAATAAAGTCAATGGGATTTTAGAGAAAAGGGTCATGGGTAACAGGTTGCAGTGCAAAAGGACTTCATAAAACCACTGGGATAAACTTGAAAGATAAAGAGGATTGAACATGGCTTGGAAACTTTTAGATTCATAGCTTAATTTGATATGTTTCTTTAAGAATGTTTTTCTAATGCAGACTCTATTCAAGGCATTGAAACTATAAAAGATAAAGTTCTAGACTCTACCTTTAAAGAATTCAAATCTTTTTTTGAAGTATATGATGCCAAGTACTATCTTGTAAGTTTGTATGAAATCCTATAGACAAATGTAAGGAGCAAGTATACCTGTCTGTAGGAAGCAAGGACAACCCTTAAAACTCCAGAGAACAAAAGACTTTCAAGCTGGCTCTAAAGGACGAGGTAGTAGTCATTGATTCTACTACACTTAACACTGCTCGGTGGACCCAGCCTTCTTGGGGATTGGTAAGGGGATGCTAACATGCTTGCCCTCATTTTTCATACCAGAAGAGCTAACTCTTTCCATCCTGGTCTGTATTCTCTTTTATGCAGAAGAGCTAAGACAGTGTGGTAGGTGGCTACAGGATTTATTGCCTGTAAGAAATCACTGAAAGCCAGAGAGAGAGAATAAAAAGGTATTAAGTATTCACTAAATTCTTAGATTTGAATCCTAAAATTTTAAAAAATAAAACATGTATCCTTTGTTTGCTTTCTTTCCTTCATCTAGATTCCTAAGTCTTCCTTCAGTCAGAATTAGGATATCACAAACACTGTCAGGGCTACACTCTTTAAGTTCTTATATTTGTATGGCATTGTAAGACAGAGAGGGTTTTGGTGTCCCAGACAACCTTATTTGGCACCTGACTACTCCTTTCTTGATGGTAGCACTTAATTATCTTAAAGCTGGTTGGTTTCCTTCCAAGCACACTGCAAACCATATTGTTAATCTTGTAAATGCCATTTGGGGTTAAGCTGACTTGACTTTTTTTCAATGTCCTTGACTTGGGTTCAGTTTATTTGGCAAGGCTGCTTTTCTTTGCTTATGTCTATTTCTAATGCACTATTAGAAGACACTTTTTTTTTTTTTTTTACATTCCATTAGCAATTCTCTAGAAGCACAGGTTGCAGATATGCAGTCCAGGTAGAAAGATATACAAAGGCACAGGGTTTGGAAAGATGTTCACACAACATGATGTTTTTAGAGTGAATAAAGTATAAGCCTGTTAGGAACTAGAGATCAAAATGAGACAATAAGCTAATGGTCAGGTTATACATACATAAACCCAAGGCATTTTGACTTTATTCTGTTAAATAAATGGAATAGTGACTGATTTCTGAATCATAAAGATTGCTCCTTTAGAAGAATAAAGGATGTGTTAGAAAGAGCCTGGTGGGCTGCCGTCTATGGGGTCGCACAGAGTCGAACATGACTGAAGTGACTTAACAGTTAACAGAAAGAGGCAAGTAGCAATAGTATTAGGGGCATGTTTTAAGCTTATTAAAATACTTAGCAGGGATTGATCTATCTTTACTTTTATTGTAATGTGGTAGGGATTTTTTAAAATTAGTCTAAACTGGACAGAAGTGGTATAAGAAGGGCAGGAAATACTGGTCTAATTATAAATAATCATCATTGACTTTTTATATAGGAGAACTTATATGCAGAGTACATCATGCAAAATACTGGGCTGGATGAAGCACAAACTGGAATCAAGATTGCTGGGAGAAATATCAATAACCTCAGATATGCAGATGACACCACCCTTACGGCAGAAAGCAAAGAAGAACTAAAAGAGCCTCTTGATGAAAGTGAAAGAGGAAGTGAAAAAGTTGGCTTGAAACTCAACATTCAGAAAACGAAGATCACAGCATCTGGTCTCATCACACCATGGTAAACAGATGGGGAGGGGACTCCAAAATCCCTGCAGATGGTGACTGCAGCCATGAAATTAAGACGCTTACTCCTTGGAAGAAAAGCTATAACCAACTGAGACAACATATTAAAAAGCAAAGACATTACTTTGCCAACAAAGGTCCATCTAGTCAAAGCTATGGTTTTTCCAGTAGTCATGTATGGATGTGAACTATAAAAAAGCTAACTGCTGAAGAATTGATGCTTTTGAGCTGTGGTGTTAGAGAAGATTCTTGAGAGTCCCTTGGACAGCAAGGAGATCCAACCAGTTCATCCTAAAGGAAATCAGTCCTGAATATTCATTGGAAGGACTGATGCTGAAGCTGAAACTCCAATACTTTGGCCACCTGCTACAAAAAGTTGACTCATTGGAAAAGACCCTGTTGCTGGGAAAGATTGAAGGCAGAAGAAGAAGGGGACAACAGAGGATGAGATGGTTGGATGGCATCACTGACTCAATGGACATGAGTTTGAGCAAGCTCAGGGAGTTGGTAATGGACAGGGAAGCCTGGCATGCGGCGTTCCATGAGTTCACAGATAGTCAAATCCAAGTGAGCGACTGAACTTTTTATAATTATTTATGTGACTAAAATAATTATAAATTTGTTATGAAAATTAAAAGTAAAGTATGCATCCTTATACATTTTTCTAGTATTAAAATGTCAATCTGAAAAATATTTCTATTGACATACAGAAGAAAAGTATTTTCACTGACATACAATTTAAAGATTGTAGCTTACCTTTTCTCTCATTTTCTCCTCCATTGCTACCTTTCCCTTCCCCACTATGAAAATCAATTACTAAACTTTTATAAGAGTTGAAATGTGTTCTGTGAGTTACTCTCTTCTTTTTGCATCATCTGGTTTTCTGACCAGCAGCACTTTGTTTTCATTCTATTACAACTTCCTTTGAGAACCTATAAAACTTTGAGAATAATAGATTAAACAGTACCCCACTTTCATATAATATTGGCAGTCTGGTCTTCACATGAACTGTGGTCAGATTTACCTACATCTCATGACAGATTCTACTCATCCTATTTTATAGGTTATATTTCCATATAACACCTTTTATACTCAGGATATGTGCTGAATGTTTTATTTACAATTGCTCACAAGAACCTGAGAAGATTGTGAATGAATTATGCCTCAAAAAAATGAAAAATAAACCTCCGAGACAACGAACTACTTATGACTAGAGTTCACAAATGCACGAATCAAGTTTTATAAAATTACTGTTTACTCAGAAAAACACAAAAAATTAAAGCCTAATGATAGAGTGATAGTTAAGAGCCTCATTTAATAATGTTTAAACATCTCACTCAGAATTTTTTCTTACTTACATTTTTTAATGGATTGATGACTATCCAAAGTGCAGCTGTTTTGCTCAGAAAAGACTCTAAGATATGCTGGTATATAATATGTATAGAAGGTAAAGTCACAAATCAATAGAGGAAAGAGATTATTCAATAAACAATTACTGAAAAGTTTTTATGTATTTAGGAAAAAAGAATATGTAAATACATACCTCACAGGATGCATAAAAATTTATAGATAGTGTAAGGAGGAAAAGAATACCTCAAAGTATTAAAAGGAAATTAAAATGAAGAGGCAGTGATTTTTCATTATAATTCTGGAAACATAGAAAACTTTCCAAGTTCAAAATCAATGAATATATCCCAGAGGAAAGTATTGATAGATTTAACTGTGCAATTAACACCTTCTGTGCTATGCTGTGCTTAGTTGCTCAGCTGTGTCTGACTCTTTGCAACCCTGTGGACTGTAGCCCACCAGGCTCCTCTGTCCATGGGGATTCTCCAGGAAAGAATACTGGAGTGGGTTTCCATGCCCTCCTCCAGAGGATCTTCCCAACCAAGGGATTGAACCCAAGTCTCCTGGATTGCAGGCAGATTTCTTTATTGTCTGAGCCACCAGGGAAGCCCAATTAATACTTCTATTTGCTATTAAAAAAAACAAACCCAAAATAAAGAAGTAAAGCTTACATCTACCCACGTATCTATTTTTAATAGAAATATAAAAATAAACCTAAATAGAGAATAATAGAATATGAGTTGAAGACAATATAATTTATCCAGTTAATGGAATATTATAGACATGACTAGTGATGTTTATAAAGAATCCAAAATGACACATGAAAACCATATATTTTGATATTAAAAACAAAGAAAGACTAAAAAAACTGCATATGCTAATAAGTATAAGGTGAAGTCGCTCAGTCGTGTCCGACTCTTTGCGACCCTGTGGACTGTAACCTACTAGGCTTCTCCGTCCATGGGATTCTCTAGGCAAGAATACTGGAGTGGATTGCCATTTCCTTCTCCAGGGGATCTTCCCGACCCAGGGACTGAACCTGGGTCTCCCACATTGGAGGCAGACGCTTTAACCTCTGAGCCATTATCCTTAATAGCTAATAAGTATAGATATGTAAAATTACTTCTAATATTTTAATTTTAAAAAAGTTTTAAATATATTTAAATATACATATATTTTAAAAGTTTTAAATATATATATTGTGCTGTTACACAATAGCAACCATTTTAGAATTTATATCTTTCTTTTCAAAGTCCTATTTAAGGAAACATCTCTCATCAAAATCTTCTTGTTGCTTTTTTAGATTAAGTTATTTTTGTTTGTTCTTTTTAACTTGAAATCATCCCAGTTTTTAAACTCAAACTTTGGAACTACTTTAACTTTCTAAATCAGTTATTAAAAACAAAAAGTAAATGACTGACATGGTTTCAAATTTAGGAAATGCAAATTCTTGTCTCCTAGATTCTTGATATAACCCTGGTGGGAAATTGCTGTGCATTTATTTGCCGGGCCATGTTTTGTCTTTCCTTTAACTCATCACGTTATTTTGGCACTTATCCGAGTGCTGGTCAAGTCATCAGTCTCTTGTAACAATGTGTGATTTTAAACAAGACAGATGCTGACCCAGGAAACCACTTCTTGAAGACCTTAGAACCCAGAGAGCAGAAATCATTACCCTTCAGACGCGATGAACACCAAACATCTCTAGTCCTACACCAAAGTGCTTTTCACTGTACAGCAAAGACTGAGATTTTCACATTACTTCGGCTACTTAAAACAAATGTGCATGAAATCGGAAAGGACATCCTAGACAATGATAGAAACACAACATGGAAAATCACACAAAAATAATGTAGATGTCTTCTTACTTTGGTACTTAATTATTTCTTATTTTAAAAAGGTATTTGCACTTACATTTGGTCTGCTGCTGCTGCTGCTAAGTCGCTTCAGTCGTGTCCGTTGAGCCTTATTATTACTGCTCTCATTTGTAATTATATATAACTGTTCCTTGGATTTATGGGTTTCAGCCCTGACCCTGTAAACCTCTCTCTCTCTCCTGTGAATAATTCTAACCCCATAAAGCAGTATTAAAACCACTGACTTCTCTTGTCCTGTTTGTTTACATATAAATATATGTATATATACACACACACATATGTATGTATGTACATAAGATATATAATATATTCTATTTCTGTTATATGGAGAACATATATATTTAAAATATATGTATGTATAGCACACACACACATATATTACATATATATTTATTTCTAATCCTCTGTCATAACTAGCAATACCTTAGTCACATTATGTTTGGCAACTAAGACTGATGATTCTTCAGCAGTGCACACAAAGGGCGAAATAGGTTTGAGGATTTATCTGCTAATAAAATTTACTACTTTTTTCTCTGTTCCCTACCCTGTACGCTTCAATTAGGTTACAACTTCCCTGCTTTTGGTATTCTCTCAGATATTTTACTATTTCTTGGCCCTTCTTGTTTCTTGAGATATTTTAGTATTTAACATAAAGAAAATTTCTTCTTTTTTTACTTTTCTCAACCTACTACTTGTTAATTTACTGATTATTTCCACCTTAATCTTCCAGTTTTTGTCTTTATTTGGTGGGACCATAAAGGGTGAAATCTATATGATTTGATTTATCCACATTGAAGTCAGAGATATTTTCTTAAGGTAATTGTTTTGACATTTTATTTCTCCCACTTACCTACACACACATGTGCACGCACACACACACACACACACATTTTTTTTCTTATTTTCCCTCCTCCTTGCTGAGCTTCTCCTTGCCATGAATGGCCTCTTCCCTTATTAAAATATTTCTAACCCATATGCACACCTATGTGCATAGTAGAGATATTTACAATAGCCATGAGGTAGGAGAAGGCAATGGCACCCCACTCCAGTACTCTTGCCTGGAAAAATCCCATGGACGGAGGAGCCTGGTAGGCTGCAGTCCATGGGGTCACTAAGAGTCAGACACAACTGAGCAAGTTCACTTTTGCTTTTCACTTTCATGCATTGGAGAAGGCAATGACACCCTACTCCAGTGCCCTTGCCTGGAGAATCCCAGAGACGAGGGAGCCTGATGCACTACTGTCTATGGGGTTGCACAGAGTCGGACACGGCTGAAGCGACGCAGCAGCAGCAGAAGCAAGTCAAATATTCATTGATGGAATTCATGAACAAAATATGTAATATACATGCATTCAGATATTATTCAGTCTTAGAAAGGAAGGAAATCCTGTCACAGGCTATAAGTTGGATGAATCTCAAGGACATTGTGCTAAGTGAAACATACCAGTCAAAAAAAGACAAATACAATATGATTCCACTTATAGGAGGTAGTTAAAGTAGTTACATTCATAGAAACAGAATGCAGAATGGTGGATACTAGGGCCTAAGGGGAGAGGAGAAAAAAGGGAGTTGTTTAATGAATATAAAGATTGACATTTGGTATACAAAAATTTTGGAGATTTGTTTCACAACAGTGTGAATATATTTAACACCACTGAACTATAGACTTAAAAATGGTTAAGAAAATGCTATAGACTAAAAGTGTCCCTCAAAATTCATATGTTTAAATTATAATCCCTAATATATTGATTTTAGGAGATATGGAGCCTCTAGGAAGGTAAACAGGTCATGCAAGTGAAAATCTTATGAAGAGATTAATGTCCTTATAAAAGGAATTACCAGAGCTCCTCCCCCATTTCACTGAGAACATGGTGACAAGTAGGCTATCTCCAACTATGAAGAAGACTCTCACCAGACTCAGACTTCCAGCCTCCAAAACTGTGAGAAATAAATTTCTGTTGTTTATAAGCTAACCATTCTTTGGTATCTTAGGTTACAGCAGATGGTATCTTAGGTTAGAGCAGCCTAAACGCACTATGACAGATGGTAAATTTTGTGTTAAGTATTTTTTGGCCACAGTAAAGAAACAATAAAAGAAGATTATATTTATTTCTGATCCTTGACACAGATATGCTAGCTTCTACGTCCCTTCCTATTGAGCCCAACTATTGGGCAGTTTAGCCGTGATAGCTGACAAATTGCCACATAATTAGCATACTGTCTTTGCTTTAAACAGGAGCTTTGCTACCTTGGTCTTCCCTGCAGGGCTAGGGCTGTGGTTGTACATTCACTGGAGCACTTGCGTGTGTGCCAAGTTATTTCAGCTGAGTCTGACTCTGCAGACCTATGGACTGTAGCCCGCCAGGTTCCTCTGTCCATGGGATTCTCCAGGCAAAAGTACTGCAGTGCATTACCATGGCCTTCTTAAGGAGATCTTCCTATCCAGGGATTGAACCCACGTCTCTTCTGTCTCCTGCATTGGCAGGCAGGTTTTTTACCTCTAGCACCACCTGTTTCTCCCATTCCTCCCACTTGATTGTGGCAGACTGGGATTATGCTCTATTTAATGCCATATCCACATCCCAGAAGGCTGGGCAGGTAGCAGGTGCTCAGTAAATATTTGAGAAAGAGTATTGGTCCAGAATAAGGGACTTTTGTTCTAGTACCATTTCTACCTTGTTCTGCCCTCCTCAGATATTGGTTGATTGAGCTGTAAAGAAGGAAGTTTGGACTCAGTTCAGTTCAGTCGTTCAGTCGTGTACGACTCTTTGCGACCCCATGAATCGCAGCACGGCAGGCCTCCCTGTCCATCACCAACTCCCGGAGTTCACTAGATTCACCTCCATTGAATCAGTGATGCCATCCAGCCATCTCATCCTCTGTCGTCCCCTTCTCCTGCCCCCAATCCTTCCCAGCATCAGAGTCTTTTCCAATGAGTCAACTCTTCGCATGAGGTGGCCAAAGTACTGGAGTTTCAGCTTTAGCATCAGTCCTTCCAAAGAACACCCAGGGCCAATCTCCTTCAGAATGGACTGGTTGGATCTCCCTGCAGTCCAAGGTACTCTTAAGAGTCTTCTCCAACACCACAGTTCTAAAGCTTCAATTCTTCGGCGCTCAGCCCTCTTCACAGTCCAACTCTCACATCCATATATGAACTCTCTAAAATTTATTCTAGCTCTCAATTTCTGCTCTTAGACATCAGTGGCTCTGAAACAGCAACATGAGAAAGCAAAATGATGACCCAGCCACAGATTTAAATACTTACCTTTGGGATCTAAGTCTAAAAGAACTAGAGAAGCTTTGGGGTAATAACAGAATCCTTAGATGGGTGAACAAACAAAATCCAAGGGAGGACTAAGACACACTTTTAGTGATCACCTTGCATGAATTTGAGGGGTAGAGGGAAATTGATCATTTTCTGTAGGTACTTTAAAAAAAAATATTCTCTAAAACTTTTCATAGTCATCTTGAAAAAATTAATTTCCTCATTTCCTACTCTTTCAGTACAAAATAACTTGCAGAGTAGACTGAAAAGACTATTCTGCTGTGAAAATATCACTTTCTTTTCTTTTTCTTCAAAGGCCTGTGGGCATACATAGCATAATGTTAAGTTTGCCAAGGTAAAGGGCCTCAGAACATGAGACAGTTATATTAATTACTTCTCTTGAAAGTATTTTCTTAAAAGTGTCTAGTACTTTATGCTATATTCTGGAAACACAAGTAAGTACCTTCTCCTTATCTAGAAACTAAGTCGAATCCATAGATGTATGCAGAGATTTCCAGTCCCTTGAATCTCCAGGGTGTTTGAAAATGTCTGAAATCTCTTTAAAGAGCATATTAACATGTATCCAAAAGTTAGACCGTAATACTATTTAACTGCTTGATTTTTCCATTATGGGTCTGTCAGCAGGAATATGTTGCCCTATAGTACATGACAAGTGAAAACGCTGGTAACATTGTTTTTCATAGACAGAAAAAATACCAAAGAAGCAATTTCTTAGCTAAAATGTCACCTGTTAGATGTATAGGGCTCACTGTATTTTGTTGCCCTGGTAACAGATGGTGTAAAATGACTCCTTTGCACCACTCCATCAGAGTGATTGCATCCTGTTTTTTCCATCATTTTACAAGAGGCTGTTTTCATTCTCCCTTCCTGACCATATTAAGTGTAAAGAGATTGAATTACTGTGCTGTACCCTCTCCATCCGATGTGGATTTAAGAGTTGATATTGATGTACTGAGAACTGTGTGCTTCTTCAAGGAAAAAAAAAAGCTACAAATTATAATGAATTTGACTTTTATGTATTGACCATTCAGGAGTTGAAGTAGAGTTTCTGCACCCAAGGGATAGACATGGCCTGATCAGCATTTTTCACTCGAATGAATCCAATTGATAAAGCAATATACTCAGTGTCACTTTGCTTGATCTCCAGGTTTAACAATAGTCATGCTAAAAGTAGATACATTACTCTATAAATTTTACCCATAAAAAAAAATGTGCTAGCCATAGCTTTCTACAGCTTTCTCCTTCCAACTTTTAACTGAGCAGGGCAAAACAGAGGCCGGTTCCAAAATTGTGCTGAGACCGTGCAAGTGTGGGCAATGTGTATTCAGGTACAGCTTCATGACAGCCAGAAGCCAGACACCACTTTACTTCCTTGACCCAAACCACTGAATCAGAAAGCACTTCCTGTGAAAACCCAGCTCCTTGCTCTCTTTTAAATGGAAAATTACTCTCTGAAGTGACACACTGCTTTATAATTATCCAACTGTTTCACTCTGTCACTGTGAACAACTTAATGCCTCAAAAACGATTTGGCTGAAAATTTCATTTGTCCCAGATTTGAAATAAGAGAGTGATTTTCTTAAAGCAAGATTTTTGTTAATGTACTTTGGGTAATTTAATTTTTGACCATTGCTATATAATACTTGTCATTCCACTACAGATTTAAACCAAAAAAAACCCACTTAGAATTACATAGACAAAACAAATGAGCATGTGAGGACATTTCAAGAGAACAGGAAACTCTCTGTGCCCTGTCCTGGGGAGAGCGGGGAACGGGGGATAATCTCTTTTCTTTACTTAACACTTATGTCTTAAGAAAAAGGCCTCCAGTTAATTGCATTTCTTGAATGGTAATTCCCTTTTAGAATTTTATATAAAAGACTGTTTTGAAGTCCTACTGCTTGATCATAATTTAGAGAGGCAAGACACTCTACCCTCATAGCTATTATAATTTGGATAACCGTGCTTAGACTTTTTAAGCGACTTCAGCCATGATGATAAATGATCATTTCCCTTCATAGGGGAAATTCTGCAAACATTTCAATAGCTAACTAATGACCTTTTATTGTTTGATTATTCTTAATATGTGTACAACAGGAAACTGTGGTATTGATTTGCTCTTCTAGTCTATTCTGGTAAGTTGGCTATCAAACGTTCTTTACTTTGAATCGATCAGTCTCTCTGTGTATCTTTCTCTGTCTCTTCCTCTTTGGGGTTCTCCTTCTTAATACGATCTCTCTGTCTCTGTTTCTCTCTCATCTGTTGTCATCTACCTCTCACTGCCTCTTAATCCAGTTTCCTGAAGACACCAGAAATTCACTGATTTAGTTGTCCTGGTCCCGGAAGGCGGTCAGAGAAAACCCACCTCGTATTTTGAGCATCCATTTTAACTGACATCTTCCTATCACTGCAACTATATGTCTCCATCCCCATAGATGTGCGCCATGTGGTTAACACCCTAAAGCAGTGGTTCTCTAAGTGTGGACCCTGGATCAGTAGCATCAGCATCACTTAGGGATTGGTTGGAAATGAAAATTATCAGGGGTTATCTATAACCCTAGAGCTATATAGGACTGGGAATTCTGGAGAAGGCACCCAGTGACCTGAGGTTTACCAAGTCCTCCAGGTAATTCTGATGCTTGCTCTTTGGACCACTGTTCTGAACGTCAGTTTGTTCACAATTAGCCCATTCTGGTAACTAAAGCTATGTCATATCTACAGTCATGGGTGAAACCAGTTGATTTCAAGTCACAAAGCCACAGCTATGACAAGTGGCTTTAGTGATCCTGTGACCCTTCCCACCCCACCCCAGAATTTAGTCATTCTTATCTTAGGACTCTTAAAAGAGTTTGGGGAGAAGAGCACCTAAAAGCACCGTTAAGTGAGCCCAATCAAGCCCTAAGTGTAAGAGAAACCTAGGGGAAAATTCTATCAGAATCTGTTTTGAGACTGGATTCTACTAATTTTGCTGCTAATTCTGTAAGTTCTTCAGTAGCTCATGTGGCTTCTGTCTCCTCATTTGCAAATGGAATAAAGCCATCTAAGTCGTGGAGTCTTCATAAGAGATCAGATGATAGCTGAGGATATGCTTTTTAAATTGTAAAGAGCTACACAAATATAAGAAGATACTATTAATATTATAATCACTTTTATCTTTAACAATAGCTTTAGAGTAATTATTAAGGATTTAGATAATGAACTACTGCTGACATCAAATGTCTTTTTCTTCTCTGTATGTTCCTGGGGAAATCAGGAATCTTTTTGGTAGAGAGTTTTGTCCTCTTTTTTCCCTTTTTCTTTTTCTATTTGGGCTCTGGACTCACTGTATAAATAGCCCAGTGCATAATACCACCTGCTTGGAAGATGGCATGAAAGAGCAGCTCTCATTTTGTGCTCAATCACAGAACCAGTCCCTCACCCATATTTTAAGAAAGATAAGAGAGCTGCCAGGCGTAAGTGCCTTGTAAATATATTTCCTTTGCAGGATTACAGGACATGGAGAAACTGACAACCATAGATAGTCCTTTCTAGAATATGTCATCTTCCTGGGCTGGGAGTAATTGAGGGAGAAGTTTTGGGATGATAATGACACTAAGATCAAAGAATTATACATATGAGGAGGGGAACTCACAGCCTCCCTCCAAGACTCATCTCTCTTCCCCCAGTAACCCACATAAATTTTTCAGAGGCTGAAATACTTCAAGGAGTACTGTCCAATAGAAACTAACGCCAGCCACATATGTCATTTAACTTTTTTCTGAAAGTTACATTAAACAGTATATTAAGAAAAAGTGAAATTAATTTTTAGAGTATATTTAACCCAGTATATCCAAATTATTATCATGTTAGCATTGGCATCCCACTCCAGTACTCTTGCCTGGAAAATCCCATGGATGGAGGAACCTGGAAGGCTTCAGTCCATGGGGTCGCTGAGGGTCGGACACTACTGAGTGACTTCACTTTCACTTTTCATTTTCACGCATTGGAGAAGGAAATGGCAACCCACTCCAGCATTCTTGCCTGGAGAATCCCAGGGATGGGGGAGCCTGGTGGGCTGCCATCTATGGGGTCGCACAGAGTCGGACACGACTGAAGTGACTTAGCAGCAGCAGCATTAAACAGTGTAAACATTGGACTTTCCTGGTGGCTCAGATGGTAGGGAATCTGCCTGCAATGCAGGAGACCTGGGTTCAATCCCTGGGTTGGGAAGATCCCCTGGAGAAGGAAATGGCAACCCACTCCAGTATTCTTGCCTGGAGAAGTCCATGGAGAGAGGAGCCTAGCAGGCTACAGTCCATGGAGTCACAAAGAGATGGACATAACTGAGCAACCAAACACTTCCTTTCCTACTTCCTGGCAATGGCACCCCACTCCAGTACTCCTGCCTGGAAAATCCCATGGATGGAGGAGCCTGGAAGGCTGCAGTCCATGGGGTCGCTGAGGGTCGGACATGACTGAGCGACTTCACTTTCACTTTTCACTTTCATCCATTGGAGAAGGAAATGGCAACCCACTCCAGTGTTCTTGCCTGGAGAATCCTAGGGACGGCGGAGCCTGGTGGGCTGCCGTCTATGGGGTCGCACAGAGTCGGACACGACTGAAGTAACTTAGCAGCAGTAGCAGCAACGTAAACATTAATGCAGTGGTTTACATTCTTTTAGCATCCTAAGTCTTTGAAATCTCATACGTATTTTACCCCGAAGGGCAATTCTCCATGAGGACTAACGACATTTCAAGGGCCCAGCAGCCGCGGGTGCTAAATGTAGTTACTGTACTGGACAACAGAGGTTTAGAAAATCTTAATTTTAAAACGCAAATTGGTAAAGCATCAGTGGTCTTACAGACAAGTGAAACCCTTTCGAGTATGTTTGAGCTGTCATGTCTGCGGCTTGTGTGCCCTTTTCTTTTCTCCCAGATAGTTCTTCCCCTCCCTGGACACATTCAACACACACACTTGTGTTTGCTCTCTCTTGCACGTGCACTCTCTCTCTTACTCCATGGGGCACACTTACCTGGCCAAAGTTCTCTTCTTTCTCCTTTGAGATGCTGTTGTTTTTGTCTGTATGGCCGAGTGAGGCCTCCTCTGTATCATCTTAACAGTAAAGGAAAGGTGCTGATTCAACCTGGATTATTGAATGCGCTGTATTCACACTAAACTGTGCTGCTGTGCTCTCCCAAAACAGAAGACTGAAAGTCTCCTTTTCACAGGCTTTCGATTCTTTTACTGACCTTTTCCCTGAACTTTAAGGCAAAAGAGAGAGAGAAGAATGAGAAAAGAAATTCTGTGGAATAATTAGACCACCTTCTCACATCATCCCTGACCCTCAGAGGAACCACAGATGCATCTTTGGGGGCAGACCTAGTCCTTCAGGCCTCCTAAACGTAAACAGTGTTCATGTTGTGAAAACAATAAAATGTTCAAAGGAGGCATGGTAAAATTAAAAGGTGATTAGAGCTAAGTTAGCTTAGAACCACTCAAAACCTTTAAATTTTAGTATGTGTTAATTTTACTAGAAAGTACATAAAAATACCTATGCTACCTACATAATGCTTTTGGGTTGGGGAGAAAGAATACTCAGCTTTTGATAAGTGAAATCTCTTTAGGGATGGACAATAACCATCTTGGGTAAGCCTCACAGCACCATTACATACCACTACCTGTCCCCCCTAGGCCCATGCCAGGGAACATCTTCCTAAATGCTCCTGGCAGCTTGAGCCGGTCTGGGCACCTGTCCCGCCACCCTTGTGTGCCTGTGCCCATGTGGCGCTCCATCCAGAACAGTGCTGACTAATGAAGCCCTGGTGATTTGCTACAATTGGATAAAATGTATGGTGCATCATGACTGTAAATATGCCTCTTCTCACTCACAGCCTGTGAAGGCTGGAGGGCCATTACATCTTAATTGGGTAATTTTTTTTATATCTCCAAAGGCAGGGTTCGTGCATCAAAGGTGCCTCAGAGCAAAGCCTCTGGTGCCAGCTGGCATTAAAATGTTGACCATTGCAAGAAGACCCAACACCTCATTCATGGACTGAGTCTTTGAGGTCTTTAAAATAGTTTCCCTTCACTTGTTTTAAAACAGAGCTTTCGCTCTATTATGCCAACATGTTTGAAGAAGGAAATATTTACTTTAAACGATCTTTTTTATTCCCATTTCCTCTCTTATTTTCTTCTCTCCTGTTTTATGCATGCTGCACTTTTAGAGATTTCAACAAACTTCAAAACCATGTGGCAATATACCAAATGAATCTGTTCATTTTCAGTTTCCAGAATGTGTTTGAATGTAGATGTAAATATAAACACACACGCACAACTTCAAGCTCAAAGGAGTCAGTTCTTTGAGTCCATAAATTGCACCAATTAATTGCGCAATATGCTGCTGCTGTGTTGCAGAGGAACAATGAGACAAATGAAGCAAGGTGGGTTTCACTGAGCGTAAAAACTCCAGTGCAAAAATGTAGAGGAAGGAGTCTTTGCCCAAAGCATTATGAACCAAACCAAAACAGAAGAAAAGGAATAAAGAAACTATTGCAAGGAGGAGAGGGAGGCAGACAGAGGCAGGAAATAGCAGCAGAGGCCGTTCCTACCACTACAGAATCTGTGCAGCAAATTGCTGTGCTTTAAGGAGAAGTAGCAATCAGCACCGATTGAAATATCCCTGAATGCAACTATAATGACATTCCTCTTCTCCCTCTCATGCTGGCGTGAAAGGCCATCATCGGAAATGTGCACCATCGTGAAGGATATACTTTCTAAAGACAAGAAGACCCCTGACTATGATTCCAGACCGAGAGCCTTCTGTGTGCATGAGGCATGTACCTGGTGTCACACGGGTCCAGTGCTTAGAAGGGATTCAGGCTTGATTAAATGTGCTGATGTCACTGTCTTAAACTATCAGTTCTTAATAATTTTGAACAAATGCTTGTGCATTTTCGTTTTCACTGGCCCCACAGATTCTGTCCTAGAAGGACAATATGTAGCTATCTAGTTAG
Source organism: Aepyceros melampus (assembly GCA_006408695.1). Taxonomy (NCBI): domain Eukaryota; kingdom Metazoa; phylum Chordata; class Mammalia; order Artiodactyla; family Bovidae; genus Aepyceros; species Aepyceros melampus. The sequence continues at coordinate 417,330 of SJXQ01003463.1, forward strand.
AGAATGTCCAATTGAAAAACACCTTCTCCACAGCTTCCCCAACTAGATAATCAGGAGCAGGGGAAATGAAAACAGCAAATAGAACACTGTCACATTTTATGAGACTATTCCTGCCCCTGTCCTAGTCGGTTACCAAAAGAACTGTCAGAAAGCCGTCGGCAGCACTAGACCCCAGCTCTGCATCAGAGATCCACCAGGGCTATTCCCAATGCCGCTATTGATTGGGTTGAATTACATGGCACCCCATGTCATGTCGCATCAAACATGACTTGATGTGACAAGATGTAACATGGCTTGGTGCAAAAGAGAAGGAGAATTGGAGGAAAGCATCTTTTTATTTAAAATGCCAAGGAGGATGTGAGACAAACCTAGGAAAGCAGAGGTGATCATAATAAAATAATGCTGCTAAATTATACATGATAGTCTGTGCTTCTCTGGCCCTTTTCATCCATGGCTATCAAGGCCACACCACAGACCTGGTTAGGCCCTCTTGTCATTTCTTTGCAGGTCCTCATTGCAACCTACTTTGGTACGAGTGTGTTGTGGCTGAGTCTTCCTCATTTAAAAGTCAGATAGGTCCAATCCTGGTAGGGAGCTGTTTTAAAGGAAAAAAGTACAAACAAAAAACTTCACAGAGAATGTTAAGAAGATTGTTGTCAGAGGCTAACGTATGCTGAAGGCCATCAGAAGCTTCCTTACTGATTAGCAAACAAAAATAAATAAATAAAGAATTCTATTTAGGAAACAGTTGACACTAGTGTCTAAGAATAAAGAGCAGGTAACTTTCGGTGGGAGGGTGGGGGTGGCATCGTATGCTGGGATTGTGTCACCTCAGATTTAAAGAGCACTGCCTGCCACCACTATTTGTCAGTGTTCTGGCAAATAAATGTGATTACATAAAGGGAGATGGGCATTGAGAGAGGCCAGTTTTTCCAAGAACTTCTCAGTATTCCTGGGAGATCTGGTACCAGCATCTGCATCCTCAAGGTTCAGTTTCCTCTCAATCAGGCTAGGGTGATCTTGAATCCCACTAACATCTATAGTAAGGAGAAAGTTTGAAAAAACTGTGGACCCCATCATCCTGTATTCCTACCTGGGTTAGAAAGACTCTGCCCAGTAGGCCAGGCAAATGATCCCATGGAAGATGGTGATGGGATTTTCAGAGAGCTCAGGGTCTAGGGCTGTGTGCTGAGGGTGTTCTCTGATCAGACACCTTCCTGCCACACAAGGAAGAAGACTGAACCTAGCTCGGTACCTGCACTCCCTAGACCTGAGACCTCTCTGGTAGCCTGAGCTCACTCTCTGCACTCCATGGACCCTTGCAGCATAGCCTAGTGTTACAAGTGGAGGCTTCAGAACCCAATTCCCTGGCTTCAAATGACAGCATGACCTTTCCTCAAACCATGTAATTTTGAATGAGTGATTTAATTCTTCTTTGTCTTAGATTCATTATGTATAAAATAGGGATGATGATGTAACTATTCATAGGGTTGTTGTCAAGATTCAGTAGAAAGAAATATATGTCAAGAACTTAGAAGGATTCATGTGTAAGCAGTTCGTGAAAATGTATAATAACTCTTAGTTCCTCCCTTTCTGAACCAGAGTTGGATATTAAACACTGATCTTTCCAAATACAAAATCAAATGAGTAATATGGTCAATAGTCTTTTTTCAATGTTTTTTTTTTATTATTGAGGTAAAAGTCACATAATATAAAACATACTATGTTACCCATAGTTAACAGTATAGTTGGTGGCACTAAGTACATTCACATTATTGTACACCTCTCACCATTATCCATCTCCTGGATTTTTCACCTTCCTAAACTGAAACTTAGTCCTCATTAAACACTAACTTCCCATTCTCTTTCCCCACTTCACCACTCCTGCCCCGACACTGCCCTGGTATCTACCAGTGTACTTTCTGCCTCTATGAATTTGATTATTCTATAATAGATACCTTGCATACATGGAATCAAACAGTATTTGTCTGTACCTAACGTAGTGTTGGAGAAGACTCTTGAGGGTCCCTTGGACTACAAGGAGATCCAACCAGTCCATTCTGAAGGAGATCAACCCTGGGATTTCTTTGGAAGGAATGATGCTAAAGCTGAAGCTCCAGTACTTTGGCCACCTCATGCGAAGAGTTAACTCACTGGAAAAGACTCTGATACTGGGAGGGATTGGGGGCAGGAGGAGAAGGGGACGACCAAGGACGAGATGGCTGGATGGTATCACGGACTCGATGGACATGAGTCTGAGTGAACTCTAGGAGATGGTGATGGACAGGGAGGCCTGGTGTGCTGCGATTCATGGGGTTGCAAAGAGTCGGACACGACTGAGCAACTGAACTGAACTAAATGTATATTGGAATGCATTTTTAAGATTAACTTAATATATGTCCTACAAAGTGGCTGTACCTCTTGTCCTTCCTCTGCTACACAACAGATTCTCATTAGTTATCTATTTTGCACATAGTAGTGTACGCATGTCAATCCCAGTCTCCCAGTTTATTGCAATCCCCTCTTCCCCCATCAGTGTCCATACATTTGTTCTCTATGTATGCATCTCTATTTCTGCTTTGCAAATAGGTTCATCTGTACCCTTTATCTAGATTCTACACATATGCATTAATATACAGTGTTTGTTTTTCTCTTTCTGACTTATTTCACTCTGTATGGCAGGTTCTAGGTACATCCACATCTCTTCAAACGACAGTCTTATTTTTATAAGGCAACATTTAGAGAATCTCCTCTACCTGCCAATATTTTCTCTTATATATACTGGTTAGGTTCCCTGCTATCACTGGAAACTGGACATCTTATCAAGGCTTGGACATTAGAAAGTCTAACCTTCTACTGGTGAACCAAAGTGACAAAATGCAAAATGGCCCCATGGACAGTGGACTGATTAGGAAATCTTGAATACAAAATTAGATTCATAGTCTGCTCTTGTCATAATCAGGTTTATCCTGCCTTTTGTCCAAATGTAGATGATTATTTTTTTCAAGTTCACACAGATTGTCTAAATGTTTCCAAGTTCTTTCTTCGCTTTTGGTTTTAACACACACATACCTATTAGATCCATAAAGTTAAAGAAACAAACTAAGAAAGTAATTCAGCTCTTTCCACAGTGAATAAAGAATTGTGAAAGAGAATGAAATGGAATTTTAAACTCATATTAACTTCGGAATGCTCCCTTCTTAATGTTATCAATGACACCTCTATAATTTACAAGAAAAGAGGTAATGGAGAGTAAATACTTTTGACAATGGAGCTGAGAGAATATTAAAAGTTCTATTTCTAGCTGCCATGATTGTGGGAAAAAAAAACCCACCTTAGACTTCTGAGAGGTGGCCTTAGCTTACAACATGCCATCTCATGTTTTGAAATGTATTGTCTCTGTGGCTTTCCAATGAAAGTGAAGAGAAGTGAGACTACTTTAACATTTTTTAATGAATTTAAAAATTAAACCCTGTTGGACTTCCTTGTCACATGAAGTTAGACATAGAGGTAACTTGCGAAGAGCAGAGAGGCCACATGATATTGGAGTCAGACAAACTGTCCTCCTTGCCCAGCATGGGCCTTTGGATGAAGAATTTCACTGCCCTAAGCCTCTCTTTTTCCAGTTAAAGATGAAAACTCTTGGCATTGTTGTGAAGATTAGAAACAGCACATACAGTGTGAAACACAAAATGCACCGTCCTGATGCCTGATCAACAGTGGGAGGTGCTCAGTAAATATGAAGTTGTTGTTATTACTGTCACTAGCACTACTACAGTTATTATTCTTATTTTGCATCATTATCTGTGTTGCCATTATCATTATATGCCTGTGCTGGTCACTCTGCAGCATCTTAGGTAATGTCGTTACCATCTTCAAGGGCTAGTAGTCTAAAATAAGATCAATAGAATAAGTATATGCAATATATTAACAGTATCATTCTTTATCTGAAGTATTTCCATTAGGAAAGAGGGGAGGGGGAAGTCGAGAGCCTGCCTGGCATATGTGTTCACTTAAGCTAAGTGCTAATGCACTGACATTGGCAGGAGGAACGGTGGACCTGCCAACCTTGTGGGGTTTCTAAAAGGGATAGTTGGCATAAGGGGGATTCAGAGAGAGAAAGGATGCAGATCACCTTATAGCAGGCACTGTGGCTACTCCTGGACACTTGGTTTATTTATAGTTCAAAGCTGATCTGAAAGGCACTAAGAAAATGACTTAATGGCACCTCCTCAGCCTGAAGCAGGGCTTGCTTCTTTACCTGGAGAGAGCTCTGGACAGAATCCCAGTCGGCCTAATAGCCAAGCCACACCAAGGGAGTGCCGTGAGAGGTCAGATGTTCATAGGAGGCTGGAGCCTCAGGCAGCCTGTGTGCCTTTGTTTGCTCTGCTCTGTGCTCTTCTTTCTCTTGCTGGGCTGTCAGGCTGCCTGTGACTCTTGGGGGAAGCCCTTGTTTTATGAGCCATCTTTGAGAGATATTTGGAGAGGATCCAGAAAAGTACAAACTGCAATGACTAAAGGGTTGTACTGAGATCCACGAGGGAAGTCCAAAGAGGGTTAATTAGGTAGTCAGGAAGGGCTGAGGGTAGTGGAACAAAGTCTTCAAGTGTACCCGGTGAGTCACACAGAGAATAAAAAGCAATTATGCGCTGCCTCTAAGGAGAACAGAACAAGATGCAAAATTCTAGACAAAGAAGCCCAAAACCAGCATTTTGGGTTCACAGCCCTACTGTGAGTTTCTTCCCAACCCCTTTGCTGCTAAGTTATCTATTTACTCATAATTGAAAAAGAAAAGAAAAGATCTCTCCTCACTACACTCTGTGAGATGAAAGATGATGAGGTTCAGTGAAGAGCCGGCCTGGTTCTAGGCTCATAGCGTTCTCTAGAGCTCTCCTCTTCCAACCCAAAAGGGGATTTTTATCACCTTCACAGTAACCTTTGCCTTTGTCCTACCCAAAGCAGAACCACGTTAGAATCTGGAAGGATAAGTAAGATCATATAAAATACGGTCACCCACTCATTAGATAAAGGAGCTGACCTGCTTTAATAGCAACTTTGACATGCACCTGCTCTACTCATTTCTGTGTTTGTAGAAGCCAGAGTTGTCCAGTGGTGAGAGTCAGCTTGTCTCATGATGTCTCTGTATCCTGAGCAAGGAATACCAAACTGTCCCTAGAATGAGCTTAGCCAGACAGTGGCAAAACTAGACTCACTCAGGCTCTTGGACTAGAGGAGATCTGTCCAGCCTCTCCTAAACTGGGGGACAGAAAGAATGAAGGCTTTATTGTGTGTAGATTTTTTTGATGATGGCCATTCTGACCCATGTGAAGTGATACCTCATTGTAGTTTTGATTTGCATTTCTCTACGGGAAAAGAATCTTAAAAAGAGTGGATATATATATATATATACACACACATGACTAATTCATTTTGCTGTACATCTGAAATTAGCACATTTTAAATCAATTATACTGCAATAAAAAAAATTTTAAGAGTGAATGAAACCCTTTAAATCTTATTCTAACTCACTTACATAGATTTTTCTTCATTAAATGTCACTTTCCGTAGACCAAAATGGTGACTCCTGAGTCCTCCCATGGACCCAGATTGAAATTGTGCAGCCACTGAAATATATTTTATACCTTCCTGCTCATCCCAGGTAACTATATTTTCCATCCTTCTCTACCAGCTCTCAGTCCTACCAAGTTAAAAAGAATCAAATAATCACACAGAGTTATGAGAGAGAGAAAACCAGTCTATAACAGAGAATATTCTAGTTGAATATGCCTTATACAACTGAATGAATATATCCATTGAGTTGAGCATGGTAACATTAGTTTCTAGCTTGGGTTATTCATCCTCTGATCAGCTATTACTATATGTTATCCCCCAGATATTGGAAAGGTTTTGAAGGAACAGAAGTAAACAGAACAACTCCTCCCCCTATATTTTTAAGAAACTTAGTAAATATCTGTAGTACAGTCATATCTTTGTAAACAGGAAAAAATTGGCCTGACTCAAGTGTGTAGGTTGAAGTGCTGATGAAGGATGATCAAAGATCAGGTCATAGAATGAGGATATTAGATATTGAAGGGTACCTCTGCTAATCAAGAAGTTTGCACCTTACATGACAAGCCCTTTGAGGGGTAATGGAAACCTTTCAACATGGTCATGGTGTGACTAGATTTACTTCTTGGTGTTCTTGTTGGGTTTTGATTTTTTGTTTGAGGATTTTATTTTTTTGATTTAGTTTAGTTTTTTGTCTGAAGTGTGAGAAATAGACTGGATTGAGGGAAATTTTGTAGGAAAAAGATCATCAACTATACAAAATAGAAAGATGGATGGTTAAGGCCTAAACTAAGGCATTAAAATTAGAAAAAGACAAGAAGGAGAACACTTTGAAAACACTGAAAAGGTAGAACTGACATAGCTTGTAACTCTTTAATATTTGTGCATTCTAGACAGAGAATTCCAGTTCCAATTCAGTTGCTCAGGTGTGTCTGACTCATTGCGACCCCAAGAACCGCAGCACACCAGGCCTCCCATCCATCACCAACTCCCGGAGTTCATCCAGACCCATGTCCGTTGAGTCGGTGATGCCATCCAACCATCTTATCCTCTGTTGTCCCCTTCTCCTCCTGCTCTCAATCTTTCCCAGCATCAGGATCTTTTCCAATGAGTCAGCTCTTCACATGAGGTGGCCAAAGTATTAGAATTTCAGCTTCAACATCAGTCCTTCCAATGAACACCCAGGACTGATCTCCTTTAGGATGGACTGGTTGGATCTCCTTGCAGTCCAAGGGACTCTCAAGAGTCTTCTCCAACATCACAGTTCAAAAGCATCAATTCTTTGGTGCTCAGTTTCCTTATAGTCTAACTCTCATATCCATACATGACTACTGGAAAAACCATAGCTTTGACTAGATGGACCTTTGTGGACAAAGTAATGTCTCTGTTTTTTTAATATGCTGTCTAGGTTGTTCATAACTTTCCTTCCAAGGAGTAAGCGTCTTTTAATTTCATGGCTGTAATCACCATCTGCAATGATTTGGGAGCCCAGAAAAATAAAGTCAGCCACTGTTTTCACTGTTTTCCTATCTATTTGCCATGACGTGATGGGATCAGATGCCATGATCTTAGTTTTCTGAAAGTTGAGCTTTAAGCCAACTTTTTCACTCTCCTCTTTCACTTTCATCTCTTTAGTTCTTCTCTTTCTGCCATAAGGGTGGTGTCATCTGCATATCTGAGGTTATTGATATTTCTCCTGGCAATCTTGATTCCAGCTTGTGCTTCTTCCAGCCCAGTGTTTCTTATGATGTACTCTGCATATAAATTAAATAAGCAGGGGGACAATATACAGCCTTGAGTATCAATGATTTTTCCACATTTTTATAATAATTTGTAGAGTACAGAGAAATAACTTTGAGGGCCAGCAAGTAAAAAAGAGCCACCAAAATTTAATAAAGATAAAAAGGATTATCCTTTGTGACTCCAAGTTCTGTATCTTACTTTGAGACATGGAAAAGTACTTGAAGAAATAATCAAACTATCAATTTGAGGTCTTTTCTATGAGAAAACAGGATCCTGAATTGCAACCACAACTGCTTTGTGAAAATCAGATTGTCCAGACCAACCTCATTTCCTTCTGTGGTGGAGTGCTATGCCAGGGTAATAAGGGGAAAGCAGTAGTTGTAATCAACCTGAACTTCACCTAGAGCTTTGATTCTGATTTCATTTTATATGACATTCTTATAAACAAGTCAAGGAGACACAGGTCGACACCGAGACTGTGCTCAAAAGTAGACCAAACTGAAAGGAAAGAAATGAGAGGGATTCCACTGTGGTCATTCTAATTAATATCTTTCCTAGTGGCCATTGAAGACTGAAAAACTTTTGTTTCTTCCTTTGGAGGAGTTGCTAATATCACAGTTTTAAATTGATGATGATGAGTGAGGGAAATGTCCTTCTTCCTTAAAAACAATAGAAAAGGGCAGAGATCAACAATGAGTGGTGAAGGTACTAGATGGAAAAAGACAGATGAGACCATATGAATAAGCCAATAGCAGAGGTTATTATTCACATGAGTGTGAAAGTTGGCTGAATTCCTGAACTAAAATCATATTGCCACCTCCCATCATCATCAGGCTTCATGAAAGTTCAAGATCGGCTTAAAATACTTGAGCTAAATCAGTTTGAGTTACTTGATAGTAATTGCAAATAGAAAAAAGAATAGTTTTTTAAGGAAGAAATTTTGCTTGTTCTTCATATGTATGAGAAGAAAAGGGTAGGAGTCTAGACACAATAAAAATTAGTGGCTGTAGGACTAGCTCAATGTATACATATATTAAGTAATTTGCTTGGAAGGATTCCAAGGGAGCTAACCATACCTATGGCACCCCACTCCAGTACTCTTGCCTGGAAAATCCCATGGATGGTGGAGCCTGGTAGGTCCATGGGGTCGCTAAGAGTCAGACACAACTAAGCGACTTCCCTTTCACTTTTCACTTTTATGCCTTGGAGAAGGAAATGGCAACCCACTCCAGTGTTCTTGCCTGGAGAATCCCAGGGATGCGGGAGTCTGGTGGGCTTCCGTCTATGGGGTCACACAGAGTCGGACACGACTGAAGTGACTTAGCAGCAGCAACCATACCTACCATTCCAGAACCTACCATTCCAGAAAGTGCCAGCTCTAACTGCTGAATGATACCTGAAGTTTTACCATTATCCTTTTCAGGGAACTAAAATGGATTGGTCCATTTCTATGAGTCAAACACCAAGCATGGCCTATCACATATACTACTTACAGAACCCTGCATGACGTCACCATCCTTTCACATGCAAAGAAGAAACTGAGGCTCAGAAAGGCTGTGTCACTCACCCAGACTCACACAGTCAATAGTGGAGCCAGTGTTCAAAGGTGGGTTTTTCATCTTCAGAACCTACCTTCTCTCCATTTTATCACATTAAGAAGCCAGTTTTAGAGTTATTTTCCTACACCTTGAGAAAGCTGGCATTTCCATTGGTGGCTAATTCTTCATACTTCAATGAGGATATTTTCACTACCATTCCAGAACCTACCATTCCAGAAAGTGCCAGCTCTAACTGCTGAATGATACCTGAAGTTTTACCATTATCCTTTTCAGGGAACTAAAATGGATTGGTCCATTTCTATGAGTCAAACACCAAGCATGGCCTATCACATATACTACTTACAGAACCCTGCATGACGTCACCATCCTTTCACATGCAAAGAAGAAACTGAGGCTCAGAAAGGCTGTGTCACTCACCCAGACTCACACAGTCAATAGTGGAGCCAGTGTTCAAAGGTGGGTTTTTCATCTTCAGAACCTACCTTCTCTCCATTTTATCACATTAAGAAGCCAGTTTTAGAGTTATTTTCCTACACCTTGAGAAAGCTGGCATTTCCATTGGTGGCTAATTCTTCATACTTCAATGAGGATATTTTCAGAATCACCTCAGAACCTAGAGGGGAAAAAGTGTATAATAAAAAAGGTCAGAGCAGACCAATTAGGAGTGAAAGGGCACATCTCCAAATGTTAAGATAAGATGCAATTCAGGAAATTGAGAACATCAAAGACAAACTTCTGAAGCATATGTCTTGGCTAAGCACCAATGGCTCATGAGAGTAGATAGAATAAGAGAAAGTCATGTAAATTCCAGCAGTAGGGAAAATCAAGAGGGTGCCCGCCCACCCCTGCCACACACACAGACACTCACACTCACACACACCACACCACACATTACACACAAACACACACACACACACACAAACATAGATTAGACTTATAGTTGCCTTAACATAAACTAAACCTTAGATATCCCCCATTGTCACTTCCTCACTTTAAAGACAGACTGGTACAGAGTGATGCATTCCTGTGTGCAGAGTCTTATAGCTATCTGTAGGTAAAAGTACACTCCGTCCTAGGTCTTCTAGCTTTCAGCAATCAAGTCTCCATTCCTGGGGTTACAGGTTTTTTCATATTTAGGTTCATATCTGTCTGAAGTGATGAATTCAATCCAAGTACTTTCCTTTGGGATCTTCTAGCTCTTTTAGTTTATGAATTGTTTTATAGCTTAAAATATAATATAAAAATAGAAACCAGAAAGCAATTATAGAGCATATTTGCTATTTTTGATTTTCCAAATTCCATTTATCCCCCGCTTCTCACTGATAACAGCAGAGCAACTTGGTTTGGGCATTGCATCCTTCCCCTTCAAGGCAAAGTAGAGGAGTTTAATCGCAAAATGATCCCTTTGGTGATGGCTGATATTTTTACTTGTGAGGATGTGACCCACTGTGGAAAAACAAGGTGTGAAGAGGCATTTGCTAGGGGTTTCTGGAAGAGAAGTTTCCACGTACTTTATGGAGAGCTACAAGAAGAGGTGCCATTCTTTCTTTGAATGGCATGGAGTTGAGATGTGAGTTTAGAATACTAGTATGGCTATTTCTCTTTCTGTATTGGGATTCCAGCCCATCAAATGTACAAAGAAGGGGCAAAATACATTAAGGTAAACCTTGGGGAACAGGCCTGATGGCACCAAGAATCTTAGCATCAAGTTGTACCAGAAGGCAAATATATACTTGGCCATTAAGTTTCATTTTAAATTTGTCAGTATGGATTACTTTTTTTGTCACTAATAATCTAAATATCTCAACAAGATTTAGCTATACTTTTTGTATCAATGAAAATTAACCCACAGTGTTGTTGACTGGTTGAACCCAACCCAACTGCAGGTTCACAAGACAGTGTAATCAGCAAGTACATCCCAAACTATCTGTGCACAGGGAAACATGGAGAGTGTTAGTGTTAATATAGGGACTAATTCTCCAGAGAGCATTAAATCTAGTTAGGAATGAGGAATAAACCAGTGGGATAAACTAAAGGAAGACGGGCCAGGCGATACTATATATTCCCAAGGCCTTGGTACAGAACAAAAGATACAGGTTTTAGAGAGGTTTTGAGAAGGGTAGGGTCCCTTTGCATGGGGTTATTAGAGAAGCTTGGGCAAGAGGTGAGATTTGAGCTGGCTCTTAAAGTAGAAAGTGTGTAGCAGTAATGGTACTGATATCCATTTGTATTTTATCTACTGTCTCTGAAAACCATACAGGAGTCCCTGAGATGCTAGGATTTGATACTTTCAGGGGGAAACATTCCCATTCTAAGGGTTTCTACATGGAGGCCCTTCATCTACAGCAATGTTCTCACAGTGAGGTTTCTGGATCAGCTGCATCACCATCATCTGGGACTCAGAAGAAATGTAAATGTTCAGGTACCAACCCAAATCTACTGATTCAGAAGTTTAGGGCATGGATCTAGCAATTTCTGTTTTTGCAACCCCTCCAAGTACATCTGATCTATTCCCATTTTGAGAAACACTGATCTCAAGAGGTTCTTCAAATGTTATTAACTGAGTGTTCATGAACTTGGATGAGAAAAAAGAATGAAGAATTTTGTATTTATTTTCACTAATTTCTAGCCAAAATTGGCATTTCCTTCCATTATGGGTGCTTCCTAAATAGCACTTCTTGCCAATGCAGGAGACAGATATAAGGGACACAAGATCAGTCTCTGGGTTAGGAAGATCTCCTGGAGAAGGGCATGGCAACACATTCCAGTCTTCTTACCTGGAAAATCCCATAGACCGAGGAGCCTGGAGGGCTGCAGCCAACAGAGTTGCAAAGAGTTGGACATGACTGGAGAGACTTAGCACTCCATTAGAGACAAACCAGAGTGGTATTTAGCATTTATTTCCATCTCCAAAAGAAATCAGAGGTATTTTCATGCCTCATGTCAGTGGTTGCAGACATCTCAAACTGTCACTGACACTCATTGCTACTTTGAAATACAGTAATTATTAGGCCTGTGCTGGATCTTATCATTAACATGTTAATAAGGAAACACATATCATTATATCTCCAATTTTAAAAAATATTTTGATAACTGCATTTTAATATAATTGATTTCCCTAGCAAATCTATGCATTTTATATTATATATTTAAACAATAATCTTAGGGAGAGGATCAAGTTCCTCCACTGGACCACTGAAAGGAAGCCTGGCATGAAAAGTATTAATTCCTTGTTCCTGACTTTAGGGGAAAGGCTTTCAATTTTTCACCATTGAGGAGAATGTTTGCTGTGGGTTTGTCATATACAGCTTTTATTATGTTGAGGTATGTTCCTTCTATTCCTGCTTTCTATGCAGATGACACCACCCTTATGGCAGAAAGTGAGGAGGAGCTAAAAAGCCTCTTGTTGAAAGTGAGAGAGGAGAGTGAAAAAGTTGGTTTAAAGCTCAACATTCAGAAAACGAAGATCATGGCATCTGGCCCCATCACTTCATGGGAAATAGATGGGGAAACAGTGGAA